>JAODAC010004174.1:0-33424 GCA_027575185.1 Mimaenictus wilsoni
CACACTTAACACACACACACACACTTAACACACACACACACTTAACACACACACACACACTTAACACACACACACACACTTAACACACACACACTGAACACACACACACTTAACACATACACACACGGTATTTATACCTAAGTATGTAAGTTTGTATTACCTCATGGTCATCATCGCAGGCATATCAACATGCAATGTGCCACACAAACGCTCCAGCGTGTAGTACAAAGGCGAAGTGTGCAGTTCCTCGAGGATCATACTGAGCATACCCTCAATACGATTGTGCGTGCCAAGGTAAGGCGGTGTATGGCATAGCACTTGGTGCACAAAGTAGGGATTGTGTATAGGTGCTGACCATATAGGTCCGCCCATCTGCAAAAGAAGAAGAAAAAAAAACTAATGATCAGAACTCGGAGCTAAAACCAAAACGCTGTGATTTACATGGTAGGGGTGTTTGCAGTGTTCGCAGAAGCTGCTGGCGAATGGGCTGGTTGGTAAGCCAAACTTGACGTTTCCAGCGCCCTTTCCAGATGATTGCTTCTTGAGTATTCCCAAGGGTTGCAATTCAAAGGAGCCGCAGCCAGTGCAGTGGTAAACCATCGATAATTTACTAAAAGCAAATATGTTATAAAATATCCGAATAAGTTGTTATATTATTAGTTCAATACGTATTACCTTGTTGTAAATTTGCATTTGTGTGCGCCGGAATAAACGCGAACGAAAACGCGTATGTAGAAATCTGCAGAGATTGAGAGTTGCGGGACTATGTACCGACCGTACCGATTGGCAAAGCTTTCAATGCATTGCAGGAGTATTCTTAGAGCCTGCAAAGGTATAATTTTAATTTAGATTTCAGATTATTGTTTGATGTTATCTTACTCCTATTGTATACTGTACACATTTCAGTATCGCTTTGATTAAGAAATTATTAGTTTTGTGCATAATAGTTTACTCACTGGTATGAACAGAATTTGAGGACCCGCACCCACACGTAATTGTTGCCAATTGCCATGCGCATTTCGGATGCAAAGCATCCAGCTTGAGGCGTATGCTCAGGTATATGCTTGAACGTGTGGCTGCGGGTCCACAAATTCTTCTGTTCAATCAGATCCACAGTGCATATGTGTAATTCACTCGAATGAATTACAGCACTCGCCTTCGACTTGTTTGTATTTCTCAAACTTTTAAGGAAACGGGTAGCATACCATGCTCCTTATTCAATATACTAATTAAACGACTTATAAACGCTATCTTCCATGGTACAAAAGGAGTGAGCAATCTTTGTTATGATGGGGGTGCGGCTTCTGCAAATCTCCCGTCCCAAATTCTCAAATGAGGGGTTCCCATTGCGTTTAGAATGCTTCGCGGGCTGCACAAATATGTGCGGCAGGACGCAAGCTGCTCATCCCTGCTCTAAAAAATCTCACTAGATTCAAAGAATTAATTAATACAGAAAAATCGATATTAAAATTATTCCTTTGTCCAGCCAAGGGGCGTAGCGATATGTTTGATGACTGCTGCCAAGCTTCCGATTCCCGGCAGATGTAGAACAAAATGTATTATTTTTGTCAATAGTATTAGTGTTTAATATGACTAATTAAAATGAAGAAGAACTGAATAGAGCGAATACCCATTCTAGTCTATCCTCGGTAAATCAAACGAAAAAATGCAATTTCAGTTTTTCGTAATACGTTTTGAAAATTTGCTAACTGTATTTCGTTAACAATTTAATTTATGTATATAACATTGGCTATATAAAAATTGGGTAAATAACATAGGGGGATATTAAATTTTTTGAGAAGCCAAGGTGTGGCATGGCACAAAAAAGGGACATTAGTTACATTGAAAGAAGCAATTGTTCATATGGTAAAACTATTAGAACACACTAATTGGATTGCTGCAGAAACTTAATGTTTTTATGATGAATATCATCCAACGCTTTGCACAAATCAATAATTGAACCCATTCATGTATATTTTTCAAAGCCTGAAAGAAGTAGGAGTGATTGAGAAACTAATAGATAGTGCAAAATGTGTACAAAGTGGCCAGGAATGTAATATGTACCAAAAACAAAAAGTGAATGGAATTCTCAACTAAACAAGGGGTGAGACAAGGAGGCGCATTGAGCCCATTACTCTTTGTTATCTATATGGATCAAATCAGTAAAGCTGTAAATAAAGAAACCCAGCGTGTGAACATAGGTTGCAGAAACATGAAACAAGTGCAAATACAGCAATGCATATTTGCTGACGACATAGCGATATTAGCAAACGAAGAACAGGAGCTACAAAATAAACTACTAATATGGGACAGAACTCTACAAAAGTTTGGAATAAAGATGAACAAAACAAAAACGAAAGTAATAAATATATTTAGAAAGAGACAGGAGAGAAAATCAAAATAACGAACACCGAAATAGCGCAGGTAAATCATTATAAATACCTAGGAGTAACACTACATGACTCAGGGAAACAAAACATGGATATAGAAACTAGGATAAGCAACACAAAGAAGCTATACTGCACATTGAGTAAATACGTATTAGAGAAAAAGGAAATAAGTAGAGACACCAAAATGAGAGTATACAAATCAATATACAGGCCGGTACTAACATTCGGTAGTGAAACCTGGGCACTAAATAAAAGGCAAAGAAGTCGGCTGCGAGCAGTAGAGATGAAATATCTTAGACGAAGCTACGGGGTCACGAAATGGACAAAATCAGAAGCACAATAATTAGGCAAGAACTACAAATAAAGAGTATAGAAGAGTACATCGAAGAAAGAGAATTAGACTGGTGGGGGCACTTGCACCGAATGCACAGGGACAGGCAAACAAGGAAAATATGGGAGGCAAGAATCCAGGGAAAAAGAACACGCGGTAGGCCCAGAAGAACTTGGGACGTGAAGATTGAAAGAATACTACATCACAGAGGGAATGGCCGGAGACTGAAAGACATGGAAGGAATTTACAGCTATGTAGATCCAACATATAGCCCTACACCCGACGGGTAAATGAGTACTGACAATATATATGTATATTTTTATAAATTTCAAAGAAAGTTTGTGTGCAAAACTTTGTGTGCAAACCACCAACGGTAGAAATTTTCAATTTTCCGATATATCGATATCGAAATATTGTCTTGAAATTGTCGATATTGGTTGGTTCCTGGACTATTACAGTTCCAATCATTTCACAAGACATCATTAATACGCATGGTATCTCGAAGGCATACAGTGGTGGTATTGCCAGACTACACTATTCGTGAACCCACAAAGTTTTTTAATTAGATGTACTGAGAAAGTACAATAATAATAGTGGTTGGGTCAAATTTCTACATTATCCAAAACTACGTATTTCTATCAAAAAGTATAAGGAGGAAGAGGAGGATATTTAAAGTAATAATCAATAAATATCAATAATAAATTTTGCTAATATATTCTAATTTCATCGATCTGTTACAATAATACATAAACATATTGATATAGTTTTTAATCATGTAAAATCATGTACATTTCATGGACTGAGCTTTATCGATATATATTTTTGGGCCAATATATCGATATCGAAATTTTTGTCAGGCCTACCTTAAAATTAATTATCGGACGCGCCTACAACTGCACCGCAAAGCTAAAATGGCGGAGCTAGCTGTTAATGCATTATATACCTTCTTCAATATGTGGTCAAATGTTTTTCTGGAAAACGATTTAAAAGCGCGAAAATCCTATTAATAGGAACTATTTCAATATAAGAACAACACGTACAAAACTGTTCATTCAAAGCCAAGTCGGACAATGCGTGAACGTCCCTTGTTAGATTATCTAGAAAATTCATTTAAACTCATCGGCGGAGCACTATCATTAAAGATACAAAAGTTTGTTCTATGAATAAATATGTTAAAAAGGCTTTCGTTCGTTTTAAATCATCGGAGCGATAAGTTTAATAGCAGTGCAGTTATAATTCTATTTTAAACAACTAAGAAAAAATAGGAAAATTGTAGTTACCATTTCATGACAAGACTTCATCTTCAAGGAAACAGCACCATATTTCACATAGCAAGTCTCTGGAGAATTACCAGCAAGCACAGCCATATCAGTTGCAGTGACCAGCAACAAACCACCATCCTTGATGCACTGCACAGCACTGTCCAAGAACATTGTAGGACAACCATACGGATCTAGATCAATAGCATCAAACTGATCCTTCTTGTGGTTGTGCATTAGCATTCTAAAAGCAGTGAAATTACACCAACAGCAATTGAGACTTAGTGAATTCATACACTGCATCACTTAAACTAGATGTAACTAAATGTTCCACCCCGTTGGAGTAGATATTCTTTTTGATGTCCTCTACAGCCTTAAGGCTAATGTCGTTTGCAATAATCTTTCGAATACCAGGCACTTCCTTGGCGTAGCGCATACTGCGGAGGCCAGTCGCCGAAAGCGCTTCCAAGATGTACAAACCGTTCTCATGGCTCTCGCCGCACGTGAACTTATATTCCTCGAACGGGAGGTCAACGTCGGTAGCATCTGTGAGTTTCCCAGGCTGATCCTTTTCTTTCGCGTACAGCCGAGCGAAGGCACTCAACACCGAAATGCTCAAATCGCGATTGAATTCCTGCACCGGATTACAGAACACACTGCCGGCGGTGGCAATCTTCGCCTTGCCCTCCTCGATGATTTTTTGGCCGTCGTCGCCGCCTTCGGCGACCTCGGCAGACATTATTCTCAGGCGGTAATGGTTGCCGTAATTCCTCTGGCAATATTTTCGTTGATGAAGAACAGAGCGTATATTCCGTAAACGCAACATGGATAAGTGAGGTTAGAATCGTCGAATTCGCAGTGGAAATATGATGCGCGATATAGGTGCGCGTGAACATAGAAACAAAACAATTGAATAACTTTTATTATAACACTCATTCCAAGTAGCGACACACTCTAAGTTTTTTATAATTTTCAAATAAAAGAACAGTAGGCATGGTACTGCTTGACAATAACATTTACTATAATATATGAGGGAGAATCACAATTTTATTTTGAAATTGCCGCCTAAATGTTGAACTGTCAAATCTACAAAGTAGCAAGCGACACCGGTCGGTCAGCGCAACGCTCACAGCCGTTCTTTCTTCTGGAATCGTTCGGTAGGTGAACAGGCCTCACTTGCGAGTTCTTCAAACAAATCTCCTTTCATCCGTCTGATAGTTTAATAAAATCTACAAAATTCTCCATCATTATGTGAAATATTAGTGCATCCTTCCAAACATCATCATATTTTCATGGACGATTGTGAATTAGTGCTAATATAACGGTTTTTGTTTCAGGTCGATTAGGCAGACACAATGGTGAGTGCATTCGCACATGTAAAATAAATATCGTCAACATCTTTCCCTGGTGAGTCTAACCAAACTTTCTACTTACAAATATGTTTATTTACAGCCACGTGAAATCAAGGAAATCAAAGACTTTCTGCTTCGTGCGAGGAGGAAGGATGCCAAATGTAAGTAGACAGCATAGTGCGGGCGTTCAGTGCTTAAATTTTTTTGTGCTTCTGCAGCCGTGAAGATTAAGAACAACCCCAAGAAGGGCAACACTAAGTTCAAGGTCCGCTGCTCACGATTCCTGTACACCCTGGTGATTTTCGACAAGGAAAAGGCAGAGAAACTGAAGCAATCCCTTCCTCCAGGTGAGTTTTAGGTTGATTAATAACCGCATGCGTTCAGTAGTGATAATCTCCAGCATCATATGACGGCTTGCACGTTAATTGCAAGCGGTCCTTGGATGTGTGGTAGATGAAACGACGGCTTCCGCTTACCCCGGTCGAGGTTTACTGTACCTCGTCCGTAATCTAGAGTAGCCACAATATTTATACCCAAACATAGTGGCGGATTAAGGTGCTCTGGAGCTCAAGGCACTGTTGTTTGTGTTCCCAAAATTTTATTGCTTTCGGAATTTGTAATTTATATTTCCCGTTCTATATAAAGACCGACCAGTGGTAGGCAAAGAGTCCCTTCGGTATTGAATACAAATGGTTCTTTACTGATGCTCGCCCTAGGCACGTATCTAGAGTGCCTAGTAATTAATCCGCCACTATCCAAACATGTGGTTTGAAACGATAAGCTATATTATATCTATCAGTTTCATCAGTAGTTTAATTTGAATATTTCTTGTTTTTTTTGCAGGTCTACAAGTTAAGGAGAACAAGTAAACTTATATCCTGGTTTGTGTTTTCTTATAAATAAACTTAACTATAAATGTAAAACGTTTTTCAATATATATTATATATTTAACCTTTTGTGAGTTTCCTTTTCCTTAGATTTGGTTACTAATGCATGGTCATTGAATGTAAGAATCAAATAATGCATGAAATGTTCTTATTTTTGATTAAACTTAATTTAAAATTGAATTACCTCAAAGTAAAAATAGTGATTTTCTTCAAATTGTTATGCAGGTGGGATACATGTTCAGTTGCACGTGTGATTTTGGTATATACTGGCGAGATTATATCTTCTGCCAATTCAGAGGTGCCGTTTTGACCAACAGTCAAAGATTTTGCTCTTTTTTGACCTTTTCCCATCGATGTCCCCTACGTCTGTCAGGAGTGATTTCAGACCAGCCTGGACATGAATAGTGTGTGCGCCTGTTCGTAATCAGTACTTACATTCTAACTTTAAAAACAGTAAAATGAAAGCATGTTCCAAGGGGAATGTATATTTCATTTAGCATCGATTAGTTAATCACTTGTTTATAACAGTGATTTACACAAGTCCCCTTCTCTCTATTTATGTGGAGGGGCTGCTCAAACTTCTTGTATACAGGATCGACTGGAATGATTTCTATAGTACTTGTGATCGACAGACTATATAATCTGTGGACTAGCGCGTCGAGGTGAGTCCTTTGGTCATCAGCTGCATCCAGTCGAGTATTTTTGAAATTGGTGCCACACCATCAGTTATTTGTCACTACGTACTTACACTCACAATCAGCACGTGACAAATTCCTCAGTAAACAGAAAATTTATTTGTTAACACAATCGAAAGAAGACTGAAAATCTACCTAAAATCACGTCGCTTTCAGCGTGTTGGACAGCCCTGGACTATAAATTAAAATGCTAAATTTTACATGAATTAATTTTCTGCTGATATCGAAGTAATAAAAGTGAAATGGCATGGTTATAAAAATTGTTTCAAGGGGTTAATGTACGTTTTCATTCTAGATCCATTGGATTACGAGTAATATAGAAAAGATACAAAACCGATGATTATTTTGGCATCCACAATGTTTACAAAATTAATATTATCAATTTCTCGAAAAATGGCGCAAAGGCAATACCAGGCCTGCATTATACAATTTGGCATTGTAGGTAAGATGAGTCGTATATGCTTTCAGGAGCTCAGTAATTATGGTGTCTATGTAAAACTTCAGGTCAATCATTTTTAACCTTTAAAAATAAGTAACCCTAACGGAGAGAACAAACCCTTTCGCCCAGAAAGTATCTCAAACGAATTATTAAACGAAGCATGAAAACAAAAGTTTTGGATAAAATGCTATATCCAAGACAAGTGATTTCAGCGCCCTAGCACTTTGTCTCCAAATTGTCGCCAATCAGTCCTATTAAGTTGGACTTCTCTCTATTGATTATACTATGTTAAACATTATCAAAATATAGAATTCTATTTCACATCGGGTTTATTTTGATAATCATTCCGAGTTTATTCCAAAGAAAATACCTAAGTAGACTGTTAACCCTAAATAAACGCTGGTCCTGTGAAAGGCCGGCGTTCCGATGAGGGCGCTGCAATCGACGCTCAAAAATCCGCCCCTCCACAATTCTATTACCATTCAAATTGTTTCAATTTTAAAACCGCAAAAAGAATATAAGAAACAAATGTATATATTTAATATTTTTATTTAATATTAAATCAAAATTCAATTTGTAGAATAACTATATTCGAGTACAATTGAGTCGTTTCTCTGGCCAATATAGGAGTATTTGTTTAAATGTATATAATGAATGTGTATAACACTTATAATTTTTCTTAATTTTCACCATGACCATGTACATCAATGCACATTTATTGTGAACCTTGGATTGGTAAATTATACTATTACACATTAATTGATTGTGAGACCATTGGCCCAATCCATTTCCTTTTCGATATAACGAGTTAATTCAGCTTTGGCTGTTGGATTTCTTACTTCGATTTCTGAATATCTTTTCAATAAATTATCATTAGTTTTCATCTATTTTACAATTTTATTCTAATATCGTCGATGATTTCACTGACAACTTTCATGAGTTCGGAATCGATCCGTAGAAGAATGGGCATTCTATGACATGCAGATTAGAAAATATTCTAGAACAAAGTTTGAATTTCACGTTTTAGTTCCCCTTTTTGCCGCTGCGTGGTAGCGGTCGGACCCAGTCCTCTTAACCCCTTGCCCTACCATTTACTTCCGAGTCAGTTAGCAATAAGTGTAGGCGCACATCGAGCCAATAGTAAAAATAGCGGATATCGTCTGTGGTTCATGGCGTCGCGTCAGTCGCTGTTTTGCAATTTGTCTTTTCCACTGATCTTGGTCAAGGCTCCCGAGGTTTATGAGTCATTTAAATATTGCTTCGTATATAAGTGGGAGAGTTAGTCAGCGATACCCGCAGATCTACGTATATCGCGCGACGAACTGGGCTCGTCAAAGTAGGGCAAGCGTTTATCCATAGATCATATATGGTGTTACGCGGATTTGTAACTCATATAGGCAGCCACGAATACATTTGGAGGGAAAGGTGAGCGAGATGCCCAGCCGTGCAAGATGCGATATCACGATGAGTACCGAAAACGCACGACGGCAATTGACAGCAGGAACACCGTTGACATTTACCGGTGTCCCCCAATTCAAACGCCAAGGGCATGCTGGGATAAACACGAGAACCTGTTGTAACGCTATGAGCGAGTGGAACGCGGGGGTACTTAAAAGTGGGATTAAAAGTAATGCGACCATAATATAAAAAGTTTGACGGTCACTGACATTCATGTTTCTGTTCAAGGTTACACACAATGTCAAAATCGCATCCCCTCCAATCCATCGCAATAACGTTCACTGCTTTTACCGAGAAATGTATTCTTATTGGGCCATCCTAACATCCAATCTCTGACCTAGCTAGTTGTGCGGGGTTTTACATGATTATCAACAAATTAAAAAATATGCGTGTAACAATGGTTTAATCTGATTCTCACCGTAGAAAATACGGTAGCGAATGTAGCGACCTCTTCGGAACGTCGGACGTTCAGAGAACCAGCGCTCCCGTAAACATGAAACTATCTTATTCCACTATGGTTTATTCGGTATTTTCGCCTTGTTTTGAATAGCGAAAGGTAACCTAAAAATTATAGGCGCCAGAGCATATAATTCAGGTGATCTGTGCATTAGTGACTCCTGTACATCAGTAATCCATAGTTTTCATCGCAATGTTCAACAATAAACTGTTAAAAATAATCCCCAGGTAAAGGTCTCCTCGTACACTGATTATAAAACTAATATACATAATAGGTTTCAGCGAAATATATCGCTCTCGCAACGTCTGGCGATGTTCGTTCAAACGCAAGAAACACCTAATCCTAATAGTCTCAAATTTTTGCCTGGAACGAAAGTCTTAGAACCTGGCCAGACAATGGATTTTCCAAACGGCCAGTCGGCGTATTGTTCGCCTCTGAGCAAATTGTTATTTCGCATCGAAGGGGTAAAGTCCGTCTTTCTCGGGCCGGATTTCATCACTGTAACCAAAGTGGATGAAGAGGTAGAATGGAAATTATTAAAGCCGGAGATTTTCGCCACTATTATGGACTTCTTTGCTTCTGGATTGCCTATCCTTAACGATGCTGTGCCGAATTCCGATACACGTACGTTTTTAAGGAGAATCTTATTTACCGGGTGAAAAACGGTGTTAATCAATTGCTAAACTATTCAAGAATATGTTTTGAAAATGTCATGATGATATCTGCAGTATTTATGGAGTTGTAGCTCATAAAGCGGAGTTTTGAATATACCGAGTGAGTTATTAATGTGAAAATGTCTCGAAAATTGAGCGCGAGACAAATGGGGGGAAATGTTCGTGGCATATTCAACTCCCCAGCCCCTCGTCTCGGTGGCAGGGGTGGGAGTAACTTTCAAATCTTAAACCCCTATTGTTTATTGCGAATACAACGCGTACGACTAGTATTTATAATTTATTTGAAACATTTCTTTCTTAGTTGCTTCTGTAATTGACAATTCATTTTATGAATTTATTTAATGCAAAAATCTGGTTGGAATTTTTTTCTAAGCGTAATACACATTAGACATGTCAGACAATGATGAAATATCGATATTTGTCGAAATCGATAATTCAAATTTTTCGATATATTGAAATCGAAATATCGTCTTGACAATATCGATATTATTAATATCGATCAAATCGAAATTCCACAGGAACTCCATCTATATGTGGGTTTCAGGACTAATTTCAATTCCCAACAATCGCAGTGATCATTAATTCGCAAGGAATCCCGGACTCATAGGCGGCTGCAGTGGTGTTCCTAACCTGTATTTATGATTTTTTGTTGGTATAATTATCTTATAAAATATAAACATTTAATGTTAATCTTATGGTAACGACGAGAATCGCTATTAAAACTAACACTAACCATAATAATAACAGTACATCCATTAGTCTTTCCACCAAATATAATTTCAATAATACATAATACTAGATCAATGCAATACTAGTGTAGCAAAAATCAATATTGATGTTAATCTTATGATTATTATATAGCACCTGAACTGTGGAAAAATTGCCAATTTTGGCGATTACGTCAATGACATTTCGAAACGATATCAACAATTTCGATATCGATATAATCGGAAATAAAATTATTGATAAATAGCGAAATTTTCAGGCCGATATATATCGATATTTATCAATATGGATGTCTTTTTGACATGTCTAGTACACATCTCTCGATATACGCGGTCTTGAAGACACGGTTTTTCTTTTCGCGTTCAAATAACCTCAATAACCAAAACCGTGTTTTTTAATACTGCGTTATCCAAGGTATACCTGTACATGCGTTGAAATTTACATGCGTAAATGAATGGGCATTTACTGTAACAATTACAAGATACATCTGCAACTACGAAATAAATGTTTAAAACAAACTAGTCGTAATGAAAAAGGGTAGCTAGTCGGGGGATTATTACGAGGCGGTGGAGTGTGCCGTTCAGAATCTTTTTTTGTGTTTAACTTTTTTGTTATATTGTTTGTTAGAAAATATATTGTGAATATGAAGATTGATTAATGTATATACTTTTAGTCGTACGATTTGAATCTGCAATAAAAAATTAAGGTAGCCATTTATGATTTCAAAATTACCCCTATTCAACCCACTGAGGATGGAGATAGGTGGCTGAATATTACACGAGCATTTTCCCCTCATGGAATGATTATATTTTGATTACCTACATATTTTGAGCAGAAAGTTTTTTTCTCGAAATATTTGAAGTTTTCACGTTAAAAAACTTAAATATTCTTATGTTTACAAAATTTTAATCGCGTTTTCTCGCGACGTCTTTCGATTTTTGTAAATGATTAAGAAAATTCTACTGAACCGATTTGGCAAAAAAAGCAAAAACAATTTACAGCCATTTTTTTCTTAAATATTTTTAACCTTATAAAATTATATTGTGGTTATGAATTATGCATTAAATTTTCTTGTAAATTTCAAAACACGTTGAGCTATAGTATCTGTGACAAAAATATCATCGTATAGTGAAAATCAGGTGTTTTTCATCCAGATAAATGCTGATCAGTCAGCACGTTTTATTTATTACTATTAATTGACTATATGTGTATTTTTTGTCACTACAGAAATCAACGATGATGATAGCGAGATTGTTCAAATGATTAAAGAATTGCTGGATACACGAATTCGTCCCACTGTGCAAGAGGATGGTGGCGATATAATTTTTGTTGGTTTTGACGATGGTGTTGTGAAGCTGAAGATGCAAGGTTCATGCACAAATTGTCCTAGTTCGTCGGTAACCCTAAAGAATGGTGTCCAGAATATGATGCAATTTTATATACCGGAGGTGTTGGCCGTCGAGCAAGTAGAGGATGAATCAGACAAAGTCACTAAATCCGAGTTTGAGAAATTCGAGGCTTCCTTGAAGTTGAAAATGCCAAACAGTAGTAAATCTGAACAACGTGATAGTAAGGAATAGAATTGTTTAGTAAATATAGGTGACTATAATTCATAAATAAGTTGTAGTTTTTTGCTGGTGAATAGATTGTAATATATTAATGTTGTCAATTCATTTTGCGGTTCCTGGATTATGCCTGTATAATAAGGATCATAAAAACATTATTACACACGATTTTTGAAATTTTGGTAAAGGCAATATTTATATAAAGGCACAATTTCAAAAATCGTGTGGAATAACGTATAATATATAAGAAAACGTGTTTAGATATGTCCAAACGACTTATTTTTACTAAAGAGTTCGCTTAAACCTATCGGGAAATATTCACAGAAAACGTGTTTAGACGTGCCTAAACGACTTATATTCTCTTGTATTATAGGTTTATACACATAGGGAGATCGGTAGCTATAAGGATCCGTGTTTACAAGCGAATTCTGACAATTTGGGAAATATTCGCTTCGAGTTAATTGGGCCAAGACAGGTCAAAAAGTGCTTTGAATATACAGGCAACCCTCTTATAACACGGTAGGTGCGTATCGCGTTATATGGAAACTACGCTAATTCGTAGCACGTAGAATGGAAACCGTCTACCACGTTATATGGAAATAACTCTATAAGAAAAACTAGTTAGAAGATAAACTAGTTTTATTGAATTGAGTTCATATAAGGAAACAATTAAAAAATGAAACAAAAACTAAACTAAAAAAACTGTTTTCCAACAAAAACCAGAAAGACTTTTGTAAAATTATATAATCTTTCAACACTCATCCTCGCTGTCAGATATGAGTCGCCTAACTTCTTCTTCTTTTAATTGGCAAAATGTCTTTCTCAGTTGATTCATCTCCACATTGGTGTTAGATTGTAGCTTTTTTTTTCTAACTCCACTGAAACCTCTCTTTAGGAAGCTAAGCAGTTTCTTAACTCTCTTTTAAACAGTGTGCTGAAATGAGGTTCTTATTCTTTAGCAAAATTTATCCAATTTTCACATATTGTAAATCGAGATTTGGTACCCATTCGTTTTCCTTATTTTCGTTTACCACTGCATTTGAGGTGGGTGTATCAATTAATTCCATTAGTGCTTCCTCATCTAAAGTTTCTTCCCCAAGTACTAGTTCTCCTACATCCTGATGGTTTACTGCATTCTTCATTGCTTAAACGAGAAGCTTCCTATTTCTGTAACTGGGAGTGAAATTATAGAGTCGTCGTGTACCATTTGAGGTAAAAGAGGTTTAGAACATGCATTAAGCGTTGATCTTAGGCGTAAACGGCTAAGTGATCAGCTTGAATGTTTATATGTCACGGTGATATAAACAACTCCAGTTAAAACCATTCATTGGGTGCACGGAAATAACCGCGCTGTAAGAGTACCGCGTTATAGGAGGGCTGTCGCAATTTCTGCTCCACGTTATATGGAAACCGTGTTCTGACAGTACCGCGTTATAGGAGTTGACTGTATTTTGTTTGAAGTACCAAGAACCGAGGTTTTCTTAAGTTCATGCTTCGTATATATTAAGACATAGTCCAATGGCAAAAGTATCGTTTCGATACTTATCAATCAATACCTGACATGTCGATACGTTTCACTAAATGTAGATACCGATACATTTTCGTCACTCATAACATACAGGGTGGAGTAGGATGTACGCTTGTTCTTTTGGGAACAATTTATACAGGTCGATGAATATGTTATCTCATCGTGCGGCTTTGGCGCTTTTTAATGAGCTTATCGAATCTTCGCCATGTATTAGTATTTCCCTATTTCTCTTAAAATTGAAAATATATTCTAATCAAGTGAATAAGAAAAGATAATCTCTTAGATGCCGTGTAGGACGTTAAAATAAATATTCACCCAAATAAATCAAACATGTACCATGTAAGTAATTTGAATGGTTGGAATACTGCTGAGTTGTTAATGTATGTTCAAAATGAAAGTTTATAATTATGTATCTATTAAGTAACAAAGCCAGAGTAATATTTTCACTTTCGTAGTGCTTTATATACATCAGAGCATAACTTTATTTAATTAGTATATAGGGATAATTTGCAAATTAGCATTTGCCAAATTTTATGAAATTAATCATCAAGATGAACAATTTTATGAATTAATCTGATTGAACAATTTATCTACAAAAAAATGTAAATTAGGTTATTAAAAATAAACTTATCATTAAACTAATTAACAATACTTTTTAAAGTTACTAACGTTTGATTATTATCACAATGGTGTAGGTTGGCTTAATGTAGATTAAATTAAAGGAAACGTTTTTCAATAGCGCTGTAGTCATTTGGATAGGTTCATTTATGGCTTCGCACGTGACAAATGTCGATTAGTTTAGCTCGTCACTCATTCCTAATTCGTTCGCTGTTTGTTTAATCCATGAAATGTAACTCGATATCCGCGTGTAGACACCGGGTCGATCTTTCTTTGCACATCCATCACCCCACGACACGATGCCGGCGAGTTCCATGCGGCCATCGACGTTGCACACCAGCGGACCCCCCGAGTCACCGCCGCACGCGTCCACGCCGCCTTTCAGTCGACCGGCGCAGAGCATCGTATCTAAGATCGCTTGCTGCCGCCCACCGTAGATGCCATCCTTGCGACAGAGTTCTAAGGAGAGGAGTGGCACCGCCGCTGAGCGCAACACTGGCGAAAGGCGCTCAGGGTCAAGTGGATCAACCGTACCCCAACCGGACACCTCACACCAGGTGCCCGCGCGCGGCGTTTGCCGTGAAAGACAAGCCGGCTGTACCATCGGTGTGAACGCGATGCCGGGCGCCTCCAGAAGCAGCAGGGCGATGTCGTTGCTATAGGGGCCGTACTGACGGAAGTCGGAGTGCGCCACCGCGCGTTCCACGGCGGAGCGTTGCTCATGGGCGGGCACTTGCCGGCCGGTGCTAACAGCCATGTTGTCGGTTACACAGTGCGCCGCCGTCAGTACCAGTCGGCGGGCGACGATTGTGCCGCCACAGCGATGCTTGCCATCGGCGCGCACGTCCACCTGCCACGGCACAGCACCGAATGGCGGCACCTCACCGCCGATGATACGCGGCTCGCGCTGCGGACTCCACGGCACCGGGCGAACGCCACACACGGTACCACCGCCGAGTGGGAACTTCGGGTGACCGCCGGAGCGCTGCACGTAGCTGGTCCGGTCCGCTGCGACGCCATCGCCGCTGGTCATCAGCGCAATTATCGCCAGCTGCGCCACGCTCGCGTACATTTCGTCGTCGTCGGCGTAGTCGAGACGGTTTTGAAGGGAAGCGCATATCGGTAAACTTATATACGCGCGGTAGAGCCCACCGCACTACCAAATATTCTGACCCGGAATCGGCCGTGCGAATATCACCTGTGCTCCGTCGCCTTATCACGCCGCCGGCCCCAGATTGATAATATTATGTCAACCCGTATGCGCATCGCCCCAGTTAGTCAGCTCACCTTGGCCCAGTGTTTAAACAACGCAAAGAGGGGCCCGGCCCGACCCGGTGCGGTGGTTGCGTGCATTTCACTTTCTCGCTACGTGCTGCCGCCAGACATCTTGTTTCATTTTTTTAAATGTTAAGCTGCACTTTCCGTCCGACTGACTGCATCTCGAGTGCATAGTCCACTTTCGCCAAGTGTAAGTTGCATATTACGTAATCGATTTCTTTCGCGCGTACTGCGTCCCCGCCGATGCATTTCTTTCGCTTGTCACCCACCAGGTGACCACTCTTGAAAAAAGTGCCGCATCAAGTAATTGATCGCATTGTGGCCCACATATCGAAAATTATGTGCACACGAACTTGTTTAATTAATGCCTAATTCCAATCTTCTGGGTTACTTCGTTTTCCTTTTCACGTCATAAATGCACCAAGTAAATGAATAGATACTCATTTATTGGATGCACAGGAGCGCATTCTATAATTGCATGCGTGTGATACTAAAATAGAAACAAAAACAAGGTCGAACTTAACAGGCTTTAAACAAAAAAAAACAAGACAACGCAATATTACATCATATTTTAAACTGTAACGCGGCCGTGCATAATGTTTATTATATTGTTTACTGTATAAAAATTGGAACACACATTGGTTTTTTTCTATACTACTGTCTCGGTGTATAATCGATTGTGTAATTTAGGTCTACTAATTTTAGCCTAATAATACTAATAATCTTCGAGTAAATGTAACGACAATAAGCACAATGGTAAACATTATTTATTTGACATTTTCCAGTTGCTTCGATTTGATTCCTGTTTATTTTTCGTTAGTTTATATGTTTTGCTCTTGAATTATTGCACTTAAAAGATAATTTCTACTTTCTTTTAATTGCCATACACATCATTTCTTCTTTTTTTTTTCTCG
The DNA here is from genome assembly GCA_027575185.1 of Mimaenictus wilsoni. NCBI lineage: Eukaryota > Metazoa > Arthropoda > Insecta > Coleoptera > Staphylinidae > Mimaenictus > Mimaenictus wilsoni. Next base: position 16,572 of record JAODAC010004174.1, read on the forward strand.
CCAGAGACAATATAAAAATTCAAACACAAGATATTTGTTTTGCAATAACTTTTAATATACCGTTGCTCAATTACATATCCCGAATGAGGATATGAGTTCAGAATGCCCACATTTCTTACATGCCCGTAATTCTCATAAGTGTCTTGATATTAGACTTTTGATTTTGGCGTGCTTTAGTTTTTAGTTTTTCCTTCTCTTCGAGTACATTTCTATACCTCTCTTATAACATGTGTTTTTCCAAAATTTCCAGTAACCAAATATATCTGTCTACCTAGACCTACCAGCAGGTAAACTTTCTTTTCGACTTAAACTCAACTAACCATTGTATTTACTTCTTTCGCTGCCAATTTTCTTCTACCTGATCTACGCTCTAGAGGCTTCACTATCATTTGGTAGCCTCGAGGACTTATGGCCTAAACACATTAAATGCGAATAGGAGTTGTCGATGCATTGTTATGAGAAATGTCGACTCTGACAAGTCAGCAATTTGCCGCAAGTTTAATACAACGCCGAGGCGCGTTTAATGTAAATAATGCTTTAGTCTCACGAATCGTACTGCACTTTTCTACTTGAATATGTTTGTGCTTTAAATAAAGTGTTTCCAATCCAACTCCACATGCCCATAGCTATATGGAAAAAATGAAAAACCTAAAACTTGACATTTCCCGGAAAAGACGTTTTTTTATTAGATAAATATCTCAATAAATATCCAACATTTAGGCGTAAATGTGCATATCAAAACAAACTATATTTGATGAGGAATCGAACCGTATAAGAATGTGCATTCTATAACATGCAGCTTAGAAAATATTTTAGAACAAAATTTGAATTTTACGTTTTAGTTCCGCATATTGCCGCTACGTGGTACCGGTCGAGGGTGTGAAAGTGGTAATGAAATAATTTATAACACTTTTAGAATAAATAGAACTTTAAAAGTATCGATACTTCAGCAGTAAGTATCGACTGATTTCATTACAAATGTATTGATCGAATTATAATTTGTCGATTTGATGGTTTATTATTGTATGTTATAAAGCATTTAATGATTGAATTTCCATATTTTCAGGAAATATCAGAAAAATCATATGCTCAGGAAATCAAGCAAACAAATATCTGTAACTATATCAATTACATCAATTTATAGATGTTAATAATTGTACGAAATGCAATTAATTACTAGTAATTAATAATAAGACCTTTATTATTGGGCATAGCCACAACACCTTGAAGCTTTGTTACAAAAAAGCATTATCTCCACAAACTTAAAATAAATTCAACATTACTCATATTTAAATAATGTACAATATTATAAATAAATGTTAACAACTGTCCGATGATGAGTCATATCTCTCACCATAAATAATTTGCCTGATCATTTTATCCCCTCCCTCCCCCAAACCATTCATTTATATTCCCATTCATGCATCCCAAGTCATTTAACACCCCCTCGCATACACCATGATGATCCCAAGAATCAACCCCGCTCCTATAGAACACACACATCATGTATTCATACCCCATCCATACCTTTCTACCCTGCTCTTCAGTTCCACATCTAGCCTGGCCATAATCCTCATGTTCTTTTTGACAATATACCAGTACTCGATTCTAGGTAAATTCAAGAGAATAAGAATTATTCCATATTAAAGGCTAATAACATAATACAATTTTCTTACAATCATTAAGATACACGTTAAATAGATTATAAGTGATAGTCAATTTATTGGGAAGATATTCAGTAAAAATTCACGCGTAATAAACAAAGTGAGCAAATGTGGCTGAATTGGCTGCAATAAAAATGGTTATAATTAAATATTTACAATCGGTCGCAATGTAACATATGATTTAATTCAGTGTCAAATTGTATAATTTGCTAGGTTCATACAAAAAGTTGTTACACGCATATTTTTAGTTTGTTGACAAATCATGTAAAACCCCGCACAACTCGCTAAGTCAGAGATAAGATGTTAGGATGGCACAATAAGAATACGTTTCTCTACCACAAGATGGCTTTATTCAAAACTAGCCGAACAAATAACTTTCCCGACCAAATACCCCCAAGCTCAATTACACAAAGAGCACAATTCCTCTGTCAAATTAGAGATCAACCGTGTCGCGCTGCGGCTGGGAACAGAATCCTCCAGCCGCCACGCGACACCTCGCGTTCCACTCGCTCATAGCGTTACAACAAGTTCTTGTGTTTATCCCAGAACGCCTTTGGCGTTTGAATTGGGGGACACCGGTGAATCACAACGGCACGCTCCGTTCCATAGAGTAGCCATACCCAGTAGCCCACTCTAGCGGGTTTGTTTGGTTCCAAATTTACTAGCGCCACCACCCAAATCGACCGTTGCCTGAACTATTTCGCCAAACAATTTTTTCCAAATATGACAAATTACAGTTAAAATTCATTGAACAGAACTAATAATAAGTGTAATCGAGACGGGTGAATAAAACAAAATAATCGAAATAACAAAATTCATACAATATCACAGAAAAACCATAAGTAACAGAAACATCATACTAAATTACCCATTTTCTCCGCCTAGATTCACATTCTTAGAGCTTTCATATAAATTGGATCTTTCACTCTTTTCAACCTTTCATGATTCCCTTTCATACATCATCTATTCACATTTGCGCAATAGTTATGTATAAACGCTTTAAGAAAACACTTTTAAAAACATTTGATGTTGGGTCAGAGCACCCACGCAAATTAATGTGTTGTTCGTTCACTCAATGTGAGGAACAAACAAAATTGGTGGCAGCAACAGATGTCGCTAGAGTTTCGTGAAAATCCCAAAGTAATGACGACACCGCTTTTGTTTCTAACCGTTTTAACGTTCGCCATGCTGCAATTGTCCGAGCCTATTTGCCGCGCATGTGCAAGTGATGCAAGTTTTGCTACATGATTGATTACTTTCTCCAAATTTCGAGTGTTCTACAACCGAGAAAATTCAAACTACACGTCTCTGCGTATATAAACTATAATCTGTGCGTCTCTGCTTCCAGTTTTAAGCATGTATCCTCTCAGCATGGGTGGATTTCGATGTACAGTGCCATGTTGCAACATTACCAGCGAATCCACAATATCTATACATCGGTTTCCTGGGTTCCGTTACGGCATTGATGTAGTGAATTGATATACATTATATTTGGTTTCTATAATTTTTATTTTGTAGTGTTTCAATGCATGGTTAGGAGCAGTCAACAACCCACTGCTTGAAAATATATCGGAAGATTGCGTTCGGGCAAACTATCGAGTTTGCAAATTCCATTTCCGCTCTGATCAGTGGGAGGACACCGACTCAGGGTTGAGATTGAAACTTGCTGCTGCGCCGCACGTGAATCTGGGCAATTGGTTAAAATGCTTATAGCAAGTTCTTATTTAATTCACGTTTAAATTGTAGTGGAAAACCCAATTGAAGTTCCAATGACTTCAACTATTGTCTTCCAAGTAGCCTCTTGTTCTCTTGCATCTGTATTAGGAGAGGAAGTGTAGAGTATAACCATGAGAATAATCTTTTTGATAGTATTTTTAATTATTAAAATTTTAGATAACGCTGGTTGTGTAACAGCTGTGGGTAATGTTCTAAGGCGCCCCAGTCGAGCTTGACACCAAAGCGTAAGGCACTTTGCACGCACGTGCGCCGGTTGCACCAGAACAATCTTGCTTTGGGGAAATCTACGCAATGATTAAAGCAGTAGCTACATCGGACTACTATACCTGGATGACATTGAAGCTGATTGCAACCCAGTTGCACCAGCAGAAAAGGGGTCGCCGCGCCGGGGTTCACGTTACTCTCTCCAAGAAAAATTGGACTTCATGATGCTCATGAAGACGTCGCCAAAGGTGTATAATGTGCTGAGGCGGTCATTGGCATTGCCATGAAAGCCAACTTTCTTGCGAGAGTTAAGTCGGGTGTCGATTGGGCCCGGCATTAACAAGGGGCTATTGGATTCTCTACGATCCGCCGTCGTGAAGATGAGCCTGCTTAATCGACATGCTGTCCTAATGTAGGACGAGATGTACATCAAGCCAAGTCTTAGCTTTAGCCCCAAGATGGACGGAGTCGTCGGGTTCGAGGATATTTGGAATGGAGCAACGCAAAGGTTATAATTTATATTGTTTGATATGACTGTAATTAATTATAACTAAATTGTAAATAAAAAATAAATGTATAAATCTGCGTGACATTTAAAAATTTGAATTTGGTCGTGTATGTTCGGAAAACGACGTACGCACCCGATTGAGCAAACAAAAATGGATGCTACACCAGGGGTCGCTTTTTGTACATATTTCAAAGCATTGAGTTTACCAGTTCTGGTCAACGGTGTTCCTGCTGTCAATTGCCGACGTGCGTTCTCGGTAGTCATCGTGATGTTGCATCTCGCACGACTGGGCATCTCGCTCATCTTTCCCTCCAAATGTATTCCTGGCTGCCTATATGAGTTACAAAATCGCGTAACAAAGTACATAGTCAATGAGAAAATTGCGAAAACTTTAAGTGTTGACATATTTATTGTATGTATTTAAACAAATATTGTAATGTGACCAGAAAAAAAAAACCGACTGAATTATACTGGAAAATAGTTATTATACTATAAGTTGTATTTTTGTTTAATATTAAATTAAAAAAAAAAAAATATACATATTTGTATTCTTGTAACATACAGAGTAGTAGTGGGATTGTGGAGAGCCGATGGAAGCGCCCTCATGGGAACGCTAGGCTTTCAGGAGACCAACGTTTATACATCTGATAGCCAAAGAAGACGCCTAAATAGAATGTCAAGCTCCATATTAACTCGTGTTCACTCAAGAGCCCGCCTCCCAGATGAGGGCGCTTCAATCGTCGTTCCGAAATCCCCTCCACAGTCCTACTATTCATTTGATTCATATTTTTCAATATTGAAACTGTTATCCATATGCTTAGTATATGCTGTTAACTGCTTGTTCTACTTTGACGAGCCCAGTTCGTCGCACGATATACGTAGATCCGCGGGTACCGCTGACTAACTCTTCCACTTATATACGAGGCAATATTAAAAATGACTCATAAACCTCGTGAGCTGTGAGGGCGCGTGTGAAGGCTTGTAGCGCTGCTTGTAATACGTGCAATAAGTGTATGGAGGATATGGAGCCTTGTCCGAGGTTAATGGAAGGGGTAAAATTTCAAGCCGCGACTATCGCGACACCACGAACTACGGGCGATGACCGTCATTTTTACAATTGGCTCGATATGCGCCTACACTTATTCCTAACTCACTCGGAAGTAAATGGTAGGGCAAGGGGTTAAAAAATATACAAACGAAACACATGCATCTCGTTAAAGTTTTATTTAAAATAATGCATAGTACGAAGTGTAGTAAATATAACAATATACATATTTTCCTCCCTTTGCACCTTTATTAATATTTTTTCGGGATACGTATGTATGAAAATCTGAAAAGAATATATGAGTACATGTATAATTCAATGAGGTATGCATAGGTTAATTTTTTACTTTAATGGGAAATTCAATGTAAATGCTGCGGTGCAGTTCAGGTGAATGTGGAAGAGAATATTTCTTTGGCTCAAAATGCCTGTACTTTGCTGTTGGTTACATCGCTGCCAATCTTGTTCTGCATCCACTGATCTGCTTGAGGAAATCTATGCAGGAAATCGCCTGGGTCGTGGTGGCCTATCTCGTTAAATGAATGAGTTTCAAAGTATTTAATTAATAACCGGGATTTCTTTGTTAAAATTGTCATAAATACAAAAACAATGCTTCACATTGGCTTGATAATTTGATGAACTAGCGCAATTAGCACGCGGTACCCGCGGTACTATAACGCACAGGGGAATAATATTTAGGTTTTATTTTCTTTGCTATAGCGAATGTGGCACAGATCATATGGCAAATGACATTTGATAATTCAAAGTCACCACGAAAAATACGGAGGTGAACGCAGCGCCCCCTTGTAGGACTTTGTCGTTCAGTACTCCAGATCCCCCATAAAACTTAAAACTCCGTTCATTCCTCTAGCGTTCTATTTAGGTATTTTCATTCCCGTACGCCATCACTCGCAACTAACTCTTCAGTCGTTGTGTTCGCTATGTAATCTATGCTGTGTTCAGTCGTTCACTTGTGCAAGTAAAGTTTAACTTTTGAATTGTGTTTTAAAACTTCAAATATATTCCTACAAGTGACGCAGCAGAACACATTTAAAACAACCAGTGTTGCATTCGATTCGGTAAGTGTTCGCTTGGGTTCTCAACTTCCAAGTTCATTGTTTATGTTCGTTTCCCCATTGAATAAAATCTTCCAGTCATGAGGATGCATTCCATATGCCTGTCCTTAAGTTGAAACGCCTGTATTTAAGTTACCTGCAATTCGTAACATCTTTCGTTTCATTTTCAGTTGTGAGTGTACCAACGTAGAGGTTAAAATGTTCCATTCCGAGGAAATTCCAGTAAAAAGACACTACGACATGGATGTTTTACAATCTGTGGAGGTGATCGTCAGGCAACCAGGATTCACAAGTGATAAACTACCCCAAGCAATAGAAAGAAGATGGGATAGAAATCATGGAAGAACGGATATACTGAGACAACTGATACATGCACGAGGTAAATATACAATAAATATAATTAAAATGTATCTTTATGGCGTGTTTCCCTGCTTTCTAAGAATTCTATAAAATATAGGGCTTTTTGCACCCTTATACAACTTTTAGAGACTATTCAGAATAAATAACTGGGCAAACTTTTACTAGGCTAGCAATACATCTTTGTGTAGATGTGCGACCTGAAAATAGGCACAAAATGCGATAAGGTATTCTGGGACCAAACTATGATGTCTATAAGAGAATTCAATTCAATTGCCATTGTGTGTATACACTAAAAATTATATATTTGTAAAGATGATCAAAATATATATTGTTTTGCAATTTTTTTTTGCGAAAAATATATGGCGGACATTATATTTCCACACTTAATTGTAATGTAACTTTTATATCACCTTTAATGTCTATCAACCTTATTCAAACACCGTTTACTGATAATATTTGTGAATATATCTTTCTTGTTACTGTTTAAAATTCTAATATTTGACCATTAATGGAAGAAAACGACGACGAAATGCTGATATTTAAAACTATTCATAGTATTCTTTAGTGCAGCGTAATGCATGTTAAGTCATTGAAGTCATATTCATAATAATATGGAAAATTTATCAATTTTTAATTTAATTTCAAGCACCTACGAAAATGTAATAGCAGGTACGTATAAGAACACTCTGAATAATCTATATGTTTTAATTTTCATTTATAAATCGTGCACCTTAACATGTTGTATACAGTTATGTGTTCTTCTTTGCATAGGTAATGGCAACCGCCGCCAATTGCTGACAGCTGATGGTGTTAAATCGAACAGGGTTGAATCATCAAATTGTGCCGGTCATGGTGGATCTGTAAGCAATCCCCATTTCGTTAAAAATGAACTTACTTAACAAACAAGTATGTTTTTAGTCCCTCGTGCGCTACAAAGAATATGCGATGCATGCATCGTCAGAGGAAACAAAAGTTGTATATCGCGGCGACAGTGATTATTCCCAGGTGCAAAATGCATTAAAGTAAGTACATCATATGCATATTTAGTGTTTGCTTGAGCACTTTTACAATTTTGATCTTCTTTTTCGTTTTATTCTCCGAGCATCGACTGCCGTTATGGTGATTGACGCTATTCAGTTCATTTTCAATGTAATTAGAGGTTAATACAACTGGTTAGAAAGAGAATTCGTTTTGATCTGAGATTCGCCTGGATTCGAACCTGGGATCATGCGATCTGCAGTCACGGAATATATCACTCTTAGGCATGGTGGATTATCATATATTTTTCTATCTTTATTATGGGGATTTCGATTCACCCTGTATTCATTGCTTCCAAATGACTTGAGATGTTGACATCACAATAAACCATGCCATTCGACCGTAGCCTAGGTTGGCCGTGTGTACCTATGGCTACGTCTGAGCTTACTTGCCACGTCATCATACAAATATGTGAAAGCTTGGTATATTATGTGGGGTTGTTGAGCCACAATAAAAGGGATAACGTGGAGATCCAGGCGGAGGCGATCGACTGAGGCTGGTCGTCGGGGCTGATCGTGGTTGGATGACGGACTCGTAGGTGGAGACCGCTGATGTCGGAGTCTCGGATTGGTCGACTATTTATACCCTGAAGAACATCAACGGTGAAAGTGATGGCGCGACCATTCCTCACCGCGGAAATGCAAGCGTCACGGTCTCGCGGTGACGATTGCGACCCCTCAACATTAGGAATGTTTACGTCTGGTTATTAAGATTTTGGCGGATGTTGCTATTTGTTTGTTCTTCGTGTGGGAACCGCGGTTAGTGACTGCCATAAGTATAAACTCAATTTAGATAACTTTCTCCGAACGCCATATTCCATATAATCCCCTGCTTCTTCTCCTGTTACCCGTCTAGTTGCTAATAGGATTTTTTTCAGAATAAAAGATAGAATTGACATTTGTCTCATTTTTCTGATCACGTTTATGCTCCATTTATTTATCCAACATTGAAATTAGTTTTATCGTAAACGTTTGCAATCTCGAATGAATTTGACGTGGCGATACGAACAGTACCTGTTTGACACAAAAATAGTAAATATCTCAGAAATTAGACCTAATCGATTTGTGAGCTTTTATCCAACAAGTAGAACAAAATGAAAATGTGTTGTCTAAATGTTGGCCAGTTTGCCTTATTTCTCCTAGAGAGTTTAGGGTCGTCAAACGGCATTTATAGAATTTTATTATTTGATAAAATACACGAATATTGTACGAATGTTTTATACAAAAAAAAATGAGTACTATGTATATTTCGCCGGTAGGCATTGTCAGGTACTGGCGGGTATATATGCATTTTCGGTACAATATTTCGCATTGGAGGATTGTTTACAACCGGGTCTTTATGGTCATTTAATACCGCTTTCGGATTTACATTTTGATGTAGCACTTTTTTTTTAAATTTTCCCTGAAGCATCTGCGTCCCTCCGAAATGCGGTGTTCAGTTAGTTCGGTGATTTTCAGGTGTTCTTTAAGGCGCGTGTTGAAATCTCTACCTGTCTGACCGTTGTAAAGTTTGTTGTAATCCTGGCAGTTAATTTGGTAAATACCGGAGTTTTGAAGATGACTTCATTTCCGTTGCTTTGTGTAACCTTAGATTTAAAGACATATACGGATAAAAGCATATTTTCTATATAGGTACAAAGCCATTGATGTTCATGTAATCAGCGAGTATGACACGCAAGAATTGCAAGCAATTTGTGTGGAAAACCGGGTACGCCTCTCTGGTGACGTAGATGCAGATTCTTCGGAGAGAACTATGATCGAACCCATTTCAGCGGATCAAATTCACCATGAAACAGGTAAATATCTGATATCATACTTTATAATCAAGTAAAATGTAGAAAAGATAATCAGTGCCTTTATTAATATTATATTGTTATTTAAAGTGAACTGTGATATGTTTATGATGACAAGAAGAAGGATCTATTGGAAGAAACAATGCATATATTGGCTTAATTTCATATTGTATTGCAATGCAAGTAAATTATATTTAAAAAGTCAGTGGCGGAAATCTTTGCTTCTATTTTTTTGCTAGATTCTCATGCATGATCTTCTGAAAGTAAAGCAACTTGAGACTATTCTGATCCATGTATTGATTGATAACAGGTACGTATGAACATATTTACAATATTGTTACAAATACATAGTGATGAAAATGACATAAACGCCAGATTTTCTATAATTGTGCTAGGGCATGCACCGATTGTATGGATGTGGTTGTTTATTTAATGCATTTCTACAGAAACACGACCTGGTGGCCTATTCACTGTGGATGATATCAAGCCTAATTTGCTAGAGGTTTTAGAGGATGCGTATGATCCAATTTCCATAGATGGACATCAAGTAAATAGATTATATCATTTCACAAAGTTCCTATTGTCATACAGTCAGTTTTAGCCGCTTAGATTCTGCTCACAATCTGAAGGTGAAGATATATATAATATTATTCTAGAGACCGACGAATGGAACGACATTGAGTGGACAAATGTTTAATGTAAATGGTTAATGTAACTTGACTTAATACTATTGTGATGCCTCAAGTACTTAATAAAATTCAATTTTATGTTGATATATTTGATGCTGAAAGTCTATTTTTTATCTAGGAAAAATCACCGTCGTAAATTCAACGCTAAAAAAAAACACCGCTGGTAAATTCATCGCTAGTTCACCGCTAAATAAACACGGTTGTTCAAATTTCGATTTGGAATGAATGACTGAACTATCCGTTATAGACTGATACGCAGAAATTACAAAAATTTGAAAATGAAGAAACAAGAATAAGTAGAAAATTCATATAAAAATAAAAACAAAATGTATTTTCAAAAAGCAATGAAACGCAAATACAGAAATATATTTAAAAAAAAATCTGACGACGGCCTCAAATGTAATCATTGCTATTTACTTTTAATTTTGTCTTTGTTTTGTGCGGACACTCATTCCAATGCGTTTTCTCCTTAATTTCGCGCTGTTTAAAAAACAAGCAACTTCTATGAGTTTTAGACATTGTTAAGGAATCCCTCGCAATTTACTAGCGCAAACGTTCAATCAACATCGGTTTGTTAACTAATGAGACATATTCCCGAATATGCAGAAGAAATGCTGCGCAATTAACTACTTAACGTTTATTGTTTGTTCGGCGGCACACACGGGCACCAGAATTTTCTGAATATCTACTCATATTTTACAGCTAATTTGTTTTCAATGCGATAATACGATAATATCATCTGAATCGGATTATTTTCACTTGCTTTGATGTGACAACACAATTTTTGTCAATGTTTTGTAAGTTTAATAAATCGTACGATGTACATTTCGCCGTTAGGCATCGTCGGGTACTAGCGAGCCAAAAGTTACAAAAGATGTATTTATACAGAATTTTACATTATAAAGTTTTATGATGTGTGGAGACGAATTAGTGGGGAGCTGACCAAAATATCGGTTTTGTCATTTATCACGAGGTCCGGGTTTTTTAAAGTAGCCTGGTGGATGTATTTTGCCTCCAAGACATTGAGCTTATAGTTTTTATTGCACGAGTGTAGCTGGCTTAGGTTATCAATAAGTGCAGCGATGGTCGTTGAAAATGAGGTGGTGGGTGAGGAGGAGACGTTTGGATTTCCCGTGTTGTCAGTGATGCGCAAATGTTCTTTAAACCGCGTTTCGAAGTTACGGCCGGTTTGTCCAATGTATATTTTGTTGCAGTTCGAACATTTTATCTGATAAACACCGGAGTTATGGATGTAATCGTTTTTTTGATTTAAATTTGGTGTTGGTTAGAGTTTTGAGCGTGTTGGGGTTGTAAATAGCAGTTTTTAGTGGAAATTTCTTGAGGTAGTTTGGGATGTTGTTAGTGATTTTGCCTAAATAGGGAATTTTTATGTATTGGGAGATAATGAGAGGTTCTCTCTTTACGGGAAAGAATAAGTTTTGGGTTAGTTTTGTGTTCTTTCTCTGCAAAATTTGATATATCCACTTGTCTCGGTAGCCATTACTATTCGCGATATGTAAAATATTGTTAAATTCCGAGTTTTTGGCTTTTGTTTGAGGCATCGAGATGAGCCGATGTATCAAAGCATTAAATGCAGATAGCTTGGTGGACATGGGGTGGAAGGAGTTGAATGGGATTACACAGTCTGCGGCGGTCGATTTCCTGTGGATAGAAAAATCAAGTTTGTCAGTCAGTTTTTGTATAGAAATGTCCAGGAAATTTTGGGTGTGGTTTAATTCTTTCTCGATTGTGAAAGTTAAGTTAGAGTCAAGTTTGTTGAGATATGAGAGAAATTTATCTAATTGTCTGTCAGTGCCGGTCCACATACAAAAAATGTCGTCCACGTATCTGCGCCATGTTAGGATATTGCGGGTGCGAGGGTTATTGGAACAGAAAAAGTTCGACTCGAATTGGTCCATGTAAATTGATAACCTAAGCCAGCTACACCCGTGCAATAAAAACTATAAGCTCAATGTCTTGGAGGATACATCCAGCAGGCTACTTCAAAAAACCCGGACCTCGTGATAAATGACAAAACCGATATTTTAGTCAGCTCCCCACTAATTCGTCTCCACACATTATAAAACTTTATACTGTAAAATTCTGTATAAATACATCTTTTGTAACTTTTGGCTCGCTAGTACCCGACGATGCCTAACGGCGAAATGTGCATCGTACGATTTATCTATTAAACTTGTAAAACATTGACAAAAATTGTGTTTACACATCAAAGTAGCAACATGTTTTACCAACAACCTACAGTCCTCTCCATTAATTATTTTCACTTGCATCCGTTGTTGCATGCGGTCCGAGGACGCCTTCATTCAAGACGTCAAACGTAAAACGCGTTGATTTTTATGAACGGAGAGTTTTCGCGCGATGATTTAACCAGCGGTGATTGTTCCGCGGTGAAATGAATCTAAATGAAACGGACGACCAGGTCGAATTATCACCTCTCGATGAAACAGGACTTGCGACGTCCTCTCATAAAAAAATGGTAGGGCGAACTGTCGGTGGAATAGGAACCAAACAATGTTCTCGCGCTCAACGACCTGCGATATAATCACTTAAGCTGATTCCATAAGTTCACAATTTATATGTAATATAGTCTTTTTAGGTTTTATTGATATGCTTCCGGTGGAATTATCTAAAATGTTATTAATTTTAAAATGTTAAGTTTATGGCGTTTTTCACCGATGTGAAAAAGTTTAATATTACGTAAAGGTCATTGATGGCCATTATTGACCGTATGTTTATCCATCGAAGATTGTGGGATCAAACCCGTTTCGATTTTCCTGATAGGTTCTAATCCTCGGGTAGTCCTCTTTCGCAAAATAGGGTCTTTATAATTAAGTTTGTCCATCCCGAGTCTTACAAAGTGCAATGGGGCGTTTTAATTTTGCAGTTGACGCATAATGATGAAAATTGTAAAAAGCTGGTTGGATGTCGAGACATTTTGTTAATAGCGACGGTAGAAGCTTTACCAATGAACGGAATTCGTATGCAATTAGGCACCTCCTTCGTATTATTGTTTTCAAAGGTGCGACGTAATATTTGATAGTGCTTGAAAGTTAATTTTCGGTACGGGAATATATATGACGGTGTACCATAGAGCAACTGGTTAAGAAGACATGCGAATAATTTATGGGAATAATGTTGTCTATGATGATGAGACTGACTGGGGAACATATGTCTGCTATGTTTGTTGGGAGAGTGTCAGTATAAAAGATTGACATATGTCTGTTATTTTCTGATCACAAGAGAATGAAGCAATCGTTCGGGTAGTATCTTCCACCTTTTCGGGCGAGATATCCTATTTTTATCTCATAGTATTTTCTGTGTTTTATTTTATATGATCTTCCCCCACAGCTTCATATCTTGGAACGTTTCTTTCTTTGTTTGTCCATCCTACTATTTGTTTGATCAGCAATTGATTTGTATTTTCTCAACTGATAATATGACAGTTTTCCTGACATCACCTAGAGAGTTTTGAGTCTCCCTCTCTTACTGTAAGACGAAATATATTGTTAATATCCAACAGCTTGTGACGTATTATCAAGGAATCGGCCCATCGCTGGGGCGGTCGCCCCAATAGGTTTAGTGGAGTTAGCCCTCTCGGCGAAGCATTATGCGCTCATCCTACCCACATGCTCGTTGCATGGCCTTCTTGCTCTGCTCCATCGCACCACATCCTGTCCATTTAGTTTTGTCCTTATTGCTACTGAATCGTTGATTGTCCGAGGTGTTCACATTTCGGCTGCTCTTATGACTTGCTTAGTATTTAATTGTGTCAGATCTAGCCTCAGCTGCATAAGTAAGTATGGGTCCGACGCACGTTTTGTACACTTTGTTCTTTGAACGGCCAAATGTTAAATCGCATTCTAAAACAAAGTGTACCTCATGAAGTAATAAGGAGGAAATATACCATATTAATATTGTTGGAAAATTTCGATTCATCTGTCCTTTGCAAAGAATTCAATCATCGGATAGTCAATTCATCTGTTGGGCATACATTGGCATATCGTAACTGATTGTCAGCTAAATGTTTGGTAAAAATAGCTGAATACCATCCAAAGATAGTAATCAGACGAACATCGTTTTGTTTCTGTCATGTCATGTCCATCGCTGTTGCTCCCACAAAAAATGCGTGCAAGCCAAGCTGAAGGCTGGAAATTTATCCCTAGGGAAACTGCGTTGCATGATGAAATGGATGCTGGATGCGCTTGCGGCGTGGCAAAGGGAGCAGCACGAAGGGGCGGCGATGATGTTTGGCGCATTCGCACCATGATTCAGTCGACTGCGAGATATCTAAACGAGAGGAGCGTTGCGCGACCGCCTGCTCGTTGTCAATCCCGTCATCCCCCCACCGGAAAGCGGATCAGCCCTTCAGTTGCTGGGCTGTTCAACAAGTTGACGAGCAAGCTGCGAGGATTGCGCTTACAAGGGCACGCCGACAACCGCCTCGTAAAGTGACCCAGAAGATCCGTAGTTGTTGTTTTCCGTAGTCAGTAGTGATTTATACGTATGCACCAAGTTAGGAATTTGATTACGAAAAGCGATACACGTAGTTTGTATAACGGTATTTGTCGTGAATTTGGGCGTATTCGTTAAGGTGAGATTGATGTTCCAAATGCAAAAAAAAACCTGTACATGTTGTCACGTTTCGTGTCTCTGTGCTCCTATGTGCTTATTTCAGACATTTACTTTTCCATCTACGAAAATTCTATGGGAATAACGAGAAGAGAATGCTTGAAGATAAAAAATAAAAATTTCAAACAAATGTTGGCTTCCATAATTTCTTCGCTTCAAACTTTGCTTGACCCTTTAATGTCGCAAGCGCTGAAGTCCTCTCACTTTCTATGTTGCTTTCAGAATTGTTCCAGTTGCTCAAGTTACGCATAAAGCAATATGAAGACTTCGTCATTTTCTTTACGCGTGATGAGGCGGGTAAGTTGTTCACAGATTTATTGAATGTCGTGCGAGGAGTGCGTACTTGGTGATCGATTTTTATATTCAGCTGGAGGGGAGGGAGAAAGGAGAAAGCAACAGTATCCCTTCCAGCTATTATCTATACTTGATACCACTAGCAATAGTGGGCGCCAGTGGCATCATTGTATAGCGATATTTTACGCTATTACCGGACTAAAAGAAATACGCTTTGCACGAGGCGAAAAAGACTACCCAAAAAAATTCCTAATAAAATACACGGGAGAAATTGTGTGCAAAATAATGTTGGCAAATTAAACTAGGGCCAATTATTTGATTTGTATGCTCTTCGTTCAGCGCGTGAATAACAGCAAATGCTTTGAAACGTATCCCTAGATAATGCAAGGGAATATGCAACTCTAGTGAGATGTACTAGATGCTAACTGTCCCCAAGGAATACAGGCACATGCAACATTATTTTATATGGATTGCGTCACATAAGTGCTTCATAAAGCCACATATTTTACTTTGCAAAGTAAAGTGTGTGGAAAGCGTACAAAAACTATTGCATAACAGTATAGAATATATAGCAGGCATAGTTTTGTATACGAATGAGTATTCCCCATGGAACATATTTGCATGTGTATTTCCAATTCATTCAGGAATGACGTGGGGTGATGACGGGCACCTTTTCTAATCAAGCAGATGACATTCTTTTTTTTTATTACAGTCCGTGTGATTGTGAGGCACATTTACTCACGACATACTATAGGGAAATAGCAGGAAGGATGCAATTATACGCCTCATGTAATTTCTTAAAGAAATTGATGAATGTTACGTTATTATTCGAACATATTCGGGCATTAGATAGACGAGCATGCTATAACCGAAGTTATTTCGGGCGGTTTCGCTTTTATTGAATACATAACTAAAGGTTTTGTTCGCCATTGAATTTCTCCGCAAGGTATCAAAATTGTACAGGACATCCTGCGAACATACGAGAATATGTTATGAACTTGTCTCTCCCCTTTGATAGGGACAATCGGTTAAATGGATTTATAGTGTGTATTGAAGTTTATTCAATCCATATATATGTTTGCTTATTAGTTAAATTCGTTTACATAAACAGACTGGGAGGAGCGTGGCATATTCAATAGCGTGAGAAAATTGGTAGTGCTTCTGTAAAATATACGTTTGAATATGACAAATGATGAGTTCGATTATACGGGGAATGGACACGTAAGCCAAGTATTATGTATTATTCATGTCCGTTTCAACAGTGGCGATTTAAGGTCGTCTGGGGCCCCTAGGCACTTTATATTTGGGGAGGCTATATCATTAGTAGTTTACCCATTTTTGTATATTAAGCGGAGCCATGGAGAAGCTTCAGAGTGTACCCTACCGAACTTGAAATTGCCTTTTCCTCTACTTCTTTTTTCTGGCGCACGTTACTCAGTAGGGTAAACACCACAGTGCCCATATTTATTGTTTGCACTAGGCTAGTCTCTAATATTGTCGACCATTATCTGCAGTGGAGAAACATGTGACTACATTGTCATGCTCTCCACAGTTCACACTCATAGGCTCTCAAACTATCGTGAAATATTGATATCTTATTGAAATTATCGAACCGCATAAGTGCCCCAAAGGGCAACCCCCGGTCCTGTTTCTTCATGAGTGTTCCGACTACGGGGTGGGGCGGCTTGCTGTGCCGGGGCCCCTGCGCCCCTTCATTCGAGTCATATCTAAACATGATTTTCTCTTATATTTTGGCGCATACATGCACAAAGTTCGGATATCGCGCATTATTTTCTGAA
>JAODAC010004185.1:0-33418 GCA_027575185.1 Mimaenictus wilsoni
TCCCAAGAAAACTAAGCCGGTGAATCACAAGCTGTAAGCTTAACATAAGAAGAAGAAGAAGAAGAAGAAGAAGAAGAAGAAGAAGAAATTCAGTAGATATCATTATCATAATTCAAAAAGTATAATGCGTAGTCTATAGAACCACTACGATGTATGCAACCAAACCAACACATATTTCATTTTAAGTAATTCTTGTCAAAACCTTTTCAATAACATTTTATTAACACAAATGAATCGTTAATTCATCGTATAACTATAAAATTTAAAACAGCAATGTAAAATAATTCAAACGATAAAAGTTTAATTCATATATTTATTTCTTTAGTATTTTTTAAGTTAATAATCAAACAGATTGGAACATATTAACAATAATATCTTACAATATATCTGTAACATAGTTTAGTGTTTTCATTTCATTGTTACAATATAGTATAAAAATAAAATATTTGCGAAAATATCGTCAGTACGACGGCATATAAACTTTCTCATAATATTAGTTCAAGAAACAAATAAATTCCCCCCAATATCCGCCAAACTATCCTCCAATAATGCTCATAAGAATAAATTGAGTTGTTCATGAATGATTTACATCGCTTTTTCTCACCGCCATCGGTTGCGCATGTTGCATTTCCAATGAGTCGATAAATTTGAACTACATGATAATACGCTGGAAAATATACACATGAATTATCTAAACGCGGGGGCAATTGATTGAAAACGTCAGCGCTTTGCTTAGCTCCCCGCCAAAGCGATAAATTCGACAATTTACGAACTGCGAATTACAAACTGCACCTTGCCGCATGAGAAATTGAATCATAAGACGTTCGCAAACCTTCCAAAAATCGCTTCAAAGCGTAATTATGATTTCCAAATCATAAAGTCAACAATTGTTTCATTATTTTCCTCTGAGAAACAATCGAGTAAAACTCGCAAAACAAATTTGAACCTGTACAAATTTTGAGGTTATTTGTCAGCGTCTTGTATAACCAGCGTTTTGCTCCCTGAGGGATTCCGCAGTTTTTCGAGATAGGCAAAAATGTCTGTAAAACATTTGTTTAGTGTTTCCAGGTGATGATTGAGAATTATCGATGTTTTGAGGCTGATTACATTGTTTGCCATGTGTGCGTCCAGTCGGGTTTTGTTGTGGTTTAGCACAATATTGGTGCAGTTTAATTTCCGCATGTAGGTTGCTATGTCCGTGATATTCACATCAGCGAGTGAATTCGTTATGTTTGCCATAAGGGTGGCGAGGTTCGTCATAAGATCGTTGGCGAAATTTCGTGCTTCTTGGTGTTTTTCTTGGATTTTGATGTTTTTGATGCGCAAATCTCGGTCACCTGCGTACTGGCCAATGAAAACACCTAGGGTAGAAATAAGTACGCTGAGATGAAAACCAAATTTGTGTAAATTGATTCAAATATGTTATACTAAAGGAGGAATCCTTAAGGGGCACATATCAAACTGAGTTAAATGAAATCAGGAAGTTGTATCAAACTATGCCACATAAAGTCAGTAAGTGGATCTATCAAAGTATGTTTTAACAAAAACTATACTTATATTCCTAAAATTTACTACTTGTAAGTGAATAGACTAATTAAAGGTTGTTGATTTACTGGTTAGGATGATTTCATAATTAATTATCTGAATATACGAGATGTTAAGATGATGAATCAAACTATGACAACTTAAAGGGCTAAGAAAATGTACCAAACTATAAAATGTATTAGATTATATCAGTTAAACATATACAAGTAGATATATCAAGATATGATACATTTTACTAGAATGGGTAAATGTATCAGAGTATGGAAAACGTTGTAATTGCGAGATCGCATAGAGCTATCAAACTGTAGTATTTTAAAATATCCAGGTAGACGTATCAGGCTATAGCATATTAAAGGAAATTAAAGAGATACATCTGTTTTTTTGACCTTCTTGCCCTTCTTGCCAGAATTGCATTTATTTGCTTTTCAATTCTATACTCGTACCAACAATGACATATGGGTCAGAAACCTGGACAATTACCAAAGCAACAGAACAAAAAATACATAGCACAGAAATGATATTCTTCTAGCGTAGATTATGCAAACTAACACTTGAACACCGTGTCAGGAACGATGAGATTGGGGAAGGAATGAAGGTAGAAAAGACTCTAATAGAGGAAAAACAACTTCGGTGGTACAGGCACATGCGATGCATGCAGAATGAAAGATGAAAGATGCCCAAACTGACATGGAAATACAGACCACCATATAAGAGAAAGAGCGGGAGGCCAAGAAAGTCGAGGAGAACTACCTGAACAAGGTCACTTGGAGGGAAGAGTGAAGCAGACGGCCACAGAAGCTATAGATGAACCGTTATTATATATAAATAAATAGGTAAATGAAATATGAGAAATAGATCTTTTTTTAAATTATTTAATGTATTCGGTCCCCAGACCTGACTATCGACCTTCACTGGTCCTTCAACCTGGATACATACATATGATTTTATTGTGTTTTTGTATATATTACATGTTATTGTGATTTTTGTTATTGGTTTTTGTGATGTTGTTATTGTTGTGTTGTTGATGTGGTGTCTTGTTGGGTGTGAGTGAAGTGAATTTTTATGTTGTCTGTGGATTCTTCTTGTGTGTTGTGGGTTGCGCATTGCGATTGTTGTGACTTTATCAGTGTGGATTTTTTTATTAATGTGAATTTTTCGTGTGAATTTTCAATGTGAATTAAGTAAATGAGTGATTTTAAGTGTGAATTTATAATAATAATAAATTCACACTAGTGGGGTGCCCATCCCGCGGACTCGAAAAATAGAACTTATTTTAGCAAAATGTATTAAATTATATCAGTTTAACATTTAATTTAATTTAACAATTAAAAAATCATACAAACGTATTAAACTATAGAAACTTAGAAAAACCAGGTAGATGCATCAATCTATATCAAGTGAAAGAAGTTAAATAGATAAATGACCTCTGAGAATGAAAAACCTAATTTACCAAAATGTTTTCGATTACAACAATTCAACACGTTCACGATCGAACTATGAACATATTCTACGACTGTAATATGTTGTAATTTCGAGTCCATATTGAAGCAACAAACTGTAGTAACTTAAAATATCCAGGTAGACGTATGAAACTATATAAAATCAAATCAAACTATAGCAAGTTAAAGGAAATTCAATATAAAGATGAAATTTGGGAACATAAAGCTAAATTTAGTAATAAATATTAGATAAACCAAAATCTTATAAATATCAGGTATCAGTTTAACATTTTCAGGTAGATGTATCAAACTATGGTAAATTCCACTAAAATTGGTTGATGAATCAAATGATGGAATTCGTTGGAATTACGAGATCATATAAAAGGATTAGTATAAAAGGTACGAAAGGATACAGGTTAGCGGGAGAAGGCCCTGGTACTTTGGGGATAGGGGCAGAAGCGGAAGTGACAAGGCATTGCTGGTAAAGGCTAGGTGTGGCTCGGAGGAGAGAGACAGAAAGACCTAGATGAGGCAGGAATGCACAAAATATGCATTTTGTATGACATGGGTGGACACATGCGAGCACCTGGCAAGAGACTGTGAAGGACTGAAGCAGGAACGGTTAGGGTCCCAAGCAAGAGGAGAGAATATATTCGGAAAATGGCTGGAGGAAAGGGGAGGAGGCCTGGCTGTCAACACAGAAATGGTGTTGGAAAAGAAAATGAGAAGGGCGATAGCTGTATTATTATAGATATAGTTTATAGATGAGTTATTGACTGTGTTAGGTTGTTATTATTTATTTATTGAATTTTGTAAGTGTGCAATGGTTATCCTGAGGCTGGAATGTCAATAAAGGTTATGCATACATAAAAGATGAAACTATGGTAATGTAGATTAACTAGAAAGATACATCAAACTATAACGAATCCTCAAATTCTGTTTAAACTAGAGCAAGATAAGGGAAGTTAAGTAGATATATAAAAATATGAGAATATACCTCTTAATTTAGCAAAATATATTAAAATATGGCAATTTATCATTTTCAAATGGTAAACTATGGCGGATTCTTTGAAATTGGATGGATATGTCAAAGTTTAGGAAAACGTAACTATGTAGATGTTTGAAACTTCGACAACCAAATTAATGCAGGAAACGATTTATCAAACTATGGCAAAGCAAACTAAAGAAAATCAATGACGGTAAGGTACTTTTATTCACTTGTAGTTCTTCTTCTTTTTGCTGATTTATGGATCTTGGCAACAACGCCCTCTGAACCAGAATTAACTCCATATAAAAGAAACAGGTTATGTATCAACTTAAACTGATGACATTACTGACAGCAGAACGGCAAATGTATGAGTGACCGTTCAAATAATAACATGACATTAAATTTTAAAAGATGATTTATTTGAAAATTCAAAGAGAGATTCGAAAATTAGAGGAGGAGCAGAAGCTAGCACAAAATTTAAATTTAATGGAGGAGAAAGCCCTTGATTCAATAAATTATTATACAAAATATTTTTGTTATTTATTGTTACGTAACAATACATTGTCTTATGTTATGTTTATTTGCCGTGAACTTGTTACAATATTTATGTTTTCTGTCGACCGGTTTCGCCTTTTGGACTCAGTCCCCTGAAGATGCCCCCTGAGTCCCCTGCAGATGCCAAAAGGCGGAACCGGTCAATAGAAAACATAAATATTGTAACAAGTTCACGGCCAATAAATCATAACATAACAAAATATTTTGATTAATTCTTTTAGAGTAACATCCAAAAAAATAATGATTTAAATTGCCAATTTCCCCACAGTCATACAAATTTGAATCCCGTCTATCTATTGTAGTTTATTGTATAAACTAAAACAAATTAAAATAATGTATATTGACTTTTGTACTGTCAAAAACATTATGTGCCAAATATATCAGATTATTGCTATTTTTCCTATCAAACTATACGCCTTCTTCACAGACAGACAGAAGTTAGTTGATGCACTTGATACATCTAATTGATAAATGAACTGATTAATTTATTCTAATTTCGAAATAACGACAGACAATCAGAAGTTAGTTGATGCACTTGATACATCTAATTGATAAATGAACTGATTAATTTATCAAAATAACGACAGTAAAGTAAAGAAATGACCTTAGATATATCAAAGTATGAGAAGAAAACAATGAATCAAACTATGGCAAGGAAACAACGAACTCAAAAAGTGAAAGATGAACATTTTTAATAAACTAGGACCGGCGAAAAATGAAGAAAACTTTCTATTTTTTTTATCTAACTTACCACTAAACAAACAAAGAAATGCCACCGAAAGTAGCATACTACAGCACAGCCTCTTAGTGACAAACTCGCTGGTGCCGCGATCGGCATTGCGGCACGTCTGCAGGCTAATCACGCGCTGCATACTCGAATCGTGTCGCTGCAATTGTGCCGGCGGTGGCGGTGACGGCGGCGGCGGCGACGACGGCGGCGACTGCGACTGCAGCAGGAGGTGGTGATGGTGGTTGCTGAAGTCGCGGCTGGGGCGTCGTGAGCCCGCCTCACCGGACCCGGGCGGCAAAAGCGTGGTGGTAAAAATTTTGGCGAAGTTTATCCACTAAGTCTCAAAACAAAAAACCAAAAAAACAAAAAAACACAACACTTAACCTTAAAGGTTAACCTCACTTTCGAACTATTAACCTCTTTTATCTACCACTGTTTAGATTCTAAATTTATGGTTATATCTTCAATTAAACGAATTTTTAAAAATATTCGTACTTTTCTCACATGGTTTTAGAGAAGAAAAGCGGAGAAAAACGGTTCTAACCGAGGTGAGTAAGTATTTTCAGTTAAGTAGACTTAAATGTTTAAAAAGCAGTATGTGAATGTCACATGCATGCAATAATTAGGTTTTGTTTCGGGACGCGCTTTAAGGATGTTGGTTGCTCGAAGCGCGACGCTCGTTTGGCGATGTGCCCGCAGAGCGAAACGTCGCGACGCCCAGAGTAAAACTGTTGCGCTGCGTTTGTGTGCTTTTCCTCTCTTCCACACATTTCCCACGATTTTCCACAATTTTCCTCGGTCGGCTAGGCCTAGCAACATATGCGCATACACACCTGCAAAACGGCGCGAGCTTAATGCAGTGCACAGTGTAATGTTTACACCAACCTTATCCGTAACGCTGAGTGAATAAATGAATGATGCATAAATTTGGTTAATGCGATTGTCAGACACGTAGGCAACGTGTAAACAATTGCCTGGTGAAAACACCAATGTTTGGCCAGCTAATTTTCCCCCTCGACACGTGAAAATATCCCACGATTTACTATGTCTAATAAAATGCCGTGTTTGAATGTTTGACAGGGTTGCATAACACAAAGGCGTTTCTTGCAAGGTTAGGTTCCACTTTGCCTGTTTTTTTGTAGCTCGGCACGCGTCCATATTGTGTAATTGACGCGGTTTCTGTTAAAATAAATACGAGTATAGTTGAATCGTCATTTTTTTCCACACATCTAACGCAGTTTTTTTTGCCTGTTCGTGTCTTTTGGATTCAACAGGATCAGGGGAAATAAATAAAACTGACGTGAGCGTATGGCAAGGTTAAGCACTTTATTTTTCACCGTACAATTGATTGATATCGGTATGGATATAAAAATAAAAGCGTAAAATTAAATGAAATTAAAATTCTTTTTATGAATTTTCATAGAATGAATAACATTCCTGGAGAAATATTTCCTATTCTATTCTGATATTATCACTTTATTTTATGGGGGTTTAAACAAAATCTTTTAGAGGTATAATTACTAATACATAGTTTTTTTTTCAATTATGTTATTTTTCTCATACATTCTTTCAGCGTCATTCATGATACTATCAATATACAATATAAATAATAAACAGTTAACGATTCAAAGTATAGTGCCCGAAAATAATTGTAATAATGGAATGAATTATTCATGTATACTGGCTTTTCTTTTGTTAAATTCCATACATGACATGGCTAAATGGCTGAATATGAAACAAAACATGAACATACAATTAAAATTGAAACAAAACAAAACAGCATAATCAGACGTGCGTATCTGTTTCTAATTATATACACTATTTTCAAAATTTTGGTTGTTTCTAAATGAATAGCGCTGTTTTAACTCTTTGTAGTATTTAATATATGAAACTTTGAACCACAATTAATACATGAAATAAAGATAGAACTCATACACTTCTATCTACAACCTTTTAAATGTTCAGTGAAAGCACATTTCATAGACTAAAGGCATTTTAGTCGTACTTACACGGGCGTACTTGTAAGCGTTCCCATTTCATTTCCAAACATCCGTCACTGGGTTGGTTAATTAACGACTGGCTTCCCGTACGAATTTCGTCGAGCTACCTATTCGCGCGCATTGCGTCTTTCACGATGATTTTTACAGGCTCACAACAAGGTGGTAAATTTAACAAATATTTATTCAACTCACGTGCAAAACTTACGACCCACCTAATCACACCACGGTCGAACAAGATCAAGATCGAGCTCGTTATCTTGGCGCGCAGGGCGCCAAATTCAAATATTAATGGCGACCAGGAGTCAGCGCATCACAGCGCTGAACCCTACCCATGAAAAGATACTCTTACTCTCTCAACACTTTCTTCACTAACTGTTCAACTTCATTAAACAACGCAAATATTGTGTACTAACATTCCTTCTTTCGTCATAGTTCTCACCATCAACCTTCTTAGAATTCGACCCCATAATATCTTGACCATTCCTTCATTTGTTGTATTGCACCGCTGCTCGGCCATCCATTCTTTAATCACGTCCAAACCGTAAATCCACATATACACATGTCAGGTGATATCTTTATCATACCTCGTATCAAAATCCCTCGCCTTGCACAGCACGTGCGCTCTCGCCGCTCGCTTGATCGGATTAAGCTATCTACTCCGCATAACAGCCCCGCAGCTACCGCCTAAATTCCTCGCTCATGTCATCACGATTCCTATCTATCTCTGCCTTACCCTCAATTATCACTAGCATTTCCTCACGGGTTAATAATCCCCTCCCCGTTGTAATTTATGTATACATAGCTGTAAGTTTCTTGAATAGTCAATATTAACTTCAGTTCAATGTGAAAAAGTGTTTCTTTATTTATGTAACTGGCACTCACAGACAAAAATCAATAATAAAAAAAAATCCAAGCAGCGCAACCTCTAAAAAAATTAAAGTACCAACATGTACAACTGCGGTCTAGGTAATGTTGTAAATCTATTACCAATAAATCAGCCTGTAGCAATCATTTTTATAAAATGTAAACAACAGTCTGAATATTGTAAATAAAGTATATTTGTAAAAAAAAGTGTTTCTTTATTTATGTATGTATGAATAGTCAATATTATCACCGACTATTTAAATTAGTGAGCCTAAAAACCTCCGTAATAGATTTCTTGCCTTTCAAGCCTCGGTCTGTACTCCACTGCCTTACAACCAGTGTCAATAGTTTGCCACCCACATCACCATCATCACGTGGAACCAGTGCCACACCGCCATCATACCCCCACGTCCCCTGTGCCCGTTGTTTGCTGACAAACCAAGCGTCGTTGCGCGAGCACTAACCCTTGTTCGTACCGGACTCTTTCCTTTACAGATAAACCTCTTCACATGCGCTTGAAACCGTTAATAAAAACCTTTAAATAATGTGGCGTTTCCCACACTTTGGCATGCTGTAGATTTAGCATTTGTGTTTCTTTAACTATTAAAAATTAACTTTAACTATAAAAAATATTTAGTTTATTAATGATATTATTAACGTAAGAGTTCATGTTGTTTTATATTTGTTTATTAGACGTGTACTTCTTACAATTTATATATTGCGGATCAACCGGTTTCGGCCATTGGGCATCTTCAGGCGACTGAATTGTTTGTCGTAATGCGGAACTTCACTCTTCAACCCTTTACGATTTATTATAGGCAATACGTGGTATTTCTTTGCCCTTTAATTTTATAAAAAAAACAGCCCCTTTTACCTGGTAAGACCTACCCAGGAAGTCTCCCACTACTAATTTGACGAAATTTTTGTATAAATAACGCCCCGATGTAAAGAAAAACTCAGTATATGCCTTGCATCCGAAATGCGCATCGCAAATTACAACAAATACGTGTGGGTGCGGGTTCTCAAATTCTGTTTCTTTAACTACTTTTCTATACCTCTCTTCCAACATCTGTTTCTCCAAAATTTCCACTAACCAAATGTTCGTCCTAAGCCAACCTAAACTAACCGTTACATGTACTTCTTTCGTTCGCCAATTTCTTCTACCTGGACCGACCTTTTCTATACCCGAGACTGCACTGTGTTTTCGTTTTCCAGTCTCGGCAGTTAGTCCTCTGCTTTCGTACCGACCACGTCTCTTCTACTAACTCGCGATTGTCAATATATTCTTTGTTGTGTGTTTGTAAACTTTTCGTATATGTCTTGTAATAAACTGTGTATATATCATCAACTCTCTCCATCTCTCATCATCAACCGGTCCCCATCACCCCACAGTAACAATAAAAAGGCGGCTAGATAACAAAAAGCTTTTTGCATCCTGACATTTGCAAAGTCCAAAAATGTTAAAATTGTCGGTTCAACTGAGTTGCTCCTCGATTTCAAATTTGAACTATCATTGTAAGTTTCATATAATAAATACAACATGTTAAAACCCCTATATTCGTTTATAAACACCCATCAGAAATGTTCTAAAGTTCTATATTTCATTATACTATACAAGTTTATAGTATTTCCATTAGTTCTTCACAATTCTAATAAAATTACAAACAAACGTTTTCTCAAACCCAATTTTCGCGAACAACTTTTCCGAAGCTGTATTTCCAGCAACAATAACAGCAACAGGATAATCTCCATTCTGAGCTATAACTTTCGCTAATTTTCTAATTATCGCGCTAGCAAATCCTCTCTGCAAAAACCCTTCCAGAGTTTGTAGGACACCAATACCTATTATGGTTCGCAAAGACCAAGAAACCAACGCATCACTTCCTCTTTCATAAACCCCATAACCACCATTCATTTTAATAACATTACGTAAATATTCCAGCGATGTTTCAAAGCTCGGTGGCCAAACCGAATTAATTACTTCTGCCTTTTCCGGTTTAACAGAATCAATATAAAACGACGAATTTTTAAACCTAATAAACGCATGTTAGAAACATGTACAGCTCAGCATAATAAATAAATACAAACGTGTCGTTAAGATTTAGAGCTTTTTCTCTCGGTAACTTCCATAAATAAGTCGTGCTTGTATATTTCACGGGAACATTAAGTTCTTTCAAAGCTTGTAAAACAATCGGCGTTATTTTTTCATAAACAGCATAGAAATATACACCATAATCAGTCCAATTAATTAATTTCGTTTTGGTTAAACCTTTGTATAATTTTTCGCATGATTCTTCTTTGGTATGCAGGAAAATATCGTAACAAGAAAACTACAATCATAGGAAAATAAATTAGGAAATCAAATGAAAGTGGTTATTAAATTTATAGTGTTATTTCAAAGCAAAAACTTACAGTATTAAGGGCTATAAAAGTACCATCATTCAAGAAATCACCATTTACCGAATATATTGTTATATAATCAGGTTGAGTAAGCTGCCATTGCAGAGCTGTTTTAAGGTAATTGTAAATGTGTGGTAAATCATCTTTATAGCCTTCATAAAAACGTTGTAGTTTTATGATTTGCGACGTGTCCAACTTTTGCAAAATATCCGT
This sequence comes from Mimaenictus wilsoni, assembly GCA_027575185.1. Classification (NCBI taxonomy): domain Eukaryota; kingdom Metazoa; phylum Arthropoda; class Insecta; order Coleoptera; family Staphylinidae; genus Mimaenictus; species Mimaenictus wilsoni. The sequence continues at coordinate 10,735 of JAODAC010004185.1, forward strand.
GTTTAATCCCATTCTCAACAGATGTGTTCGGCACACCTGCGAATAAAACAATTTGATGAAATATGTTGTAAGTATATGTAGTAGTATGTAGTAGGTATGTTTAGTAATTTGAACAAGGCCACTGGTGTGACTCACTTATTTTATTTATTATACGAACAAATATTTGACAATGCCAATAAATAGCCAAGTATTGAATTGTCGATGCCGATGCAGCGGCTAGGTATATTATTGAGTACGACGGCGAAATGTCGACTGCAACAGCCCGATGTCGACTGCCCTAAGTAATAAACTCTTTCATAAACCAGAAAAATAATGATTGCAAATATTGTATGCAGTCATTTTTAAATTTTCAAGTACACGATATTCGCCAATTAAGGCATCACTCATGCGTTAATAAAACGTAATCGTTTTTCTACAAAATTTAGTTTACTGTTTTTACAGTGCGTAAGTAAAATTATAGATGTTTATAAAAGTTGCTTGGCTTGTGAATCACCCAAAAAGCGGGTGCTTTGTAATTTTCGTAAAACGGAATAGTGGATACGTCTGGAAGAGTTTTCATAGCGCATGCTCTAATCAGGAAAAAGGATAAAATATGTCCATGCTACACTTTCATTAAAATAATTCCCCTTTCCTTTCCGACAAGTTCCTTTCATACAATAACAACATTGACCCTATTGATTTTCTATCTACTTTTGTTTGAAATTCACCGACATATTTCAATTCTAGGCTGAATTTTATATGGAGTTTACTGAGAATACTGAGTTTTTATATAGAAGGTTATTATTAATTATGGTGAGAAAATAAGTATTCTTTTTTTCTTAACGGTTTATCGGTTATAATCTGGTCATATTTTTTTATTTCTATTTTTATTGAATCAACAAAACTGTTAAAAGTTTTGAAGTGGGATACGGTGTGCCGTTGATTGCGAGTAATGATGCAATTGTTTAGGAATGACGAATAGTTTTATTATCCCACAAGTAAGTAAAATAGTTCACAATGGAAAGACGAAGGAAACAGCGATGTTGCGCGTTCGATAGTAGAAAACTAAGTCCTCGAGGTAAAGAAATATAAATACTTCGGAAGTGCATTAAAGAACGAGCGATAGTATAAGTAAGACCGTGAAAAAGCGAGAGGGTCGAAAAGAAAGATATACCTGCGCTTGGAATACACGCAGGAGTAAAAACAGATGTGTAGGTTTTGGAGATTTGCAGAATTGAAATTGAGAGAATAGACAGTGAAATAATACTAGAAAATGTATAAAAACTAATGCGTGCTAATGTGTAGCATGGACCGCCACAGTTCTATTAAAAAAAACTAGGTGACCAGCCAAACTTCAAACCGCAAATATTTGAAATTTTTTGAAATTGCTGAATCAACGCAATAAGTGAATAAGAATGATAATTCCACTTGTGTTTTTTTTTGTAATTTAAACTTCTATATGCGCGCTTAATTTAGGAAGTAAACAGGAGAATGCGAACCAAATTAAGGCGCCATATTGTATATTGTTTCAACTTGAGAGGTAGGCAATTTCTATTGCATTTTTTTCAAATAAAGTCATTTAAGTCATCGGAATTGGACTGCGATCAACCAACTTATCAGGTTGTTAACGCCCCGTACATGACATACGGGGATTACAGGTTCAAGTCCTGTCGGAGGCATTCATCATTTTCTCTTTCTAATTATTGCAATTCGTGAATAATATCCTAAAAATTGCCTACCGATGATTATTTGTTTATATTGATATGTTAACGGCAGCTTCGCTGCGGACATACTTCCTACTTCATGACAATATGATAGTAGTAGTGCATTCGAGAATGTAACAATCTCTTAACGTCATTTAAGGTTTATTTTTTAATTTCTGTACATTCTGTCTATTTTTGTCTATTCGAGAATCACTATTTCAAATAATGAAATTTGATGACATTTGGAATATATGAATTGCTGAGACTCGTTTCCTTCTGCATATCTGATAAACGGGCCAAGTCTACTATGTCGGACATTAAAAAATATATTTTAACTACTGATTACTAACGCAGAAGAGCTATTTTTACATGTATCATTTATTTCAATATCTTTATTATAAATATGTTAAAATTTCTGATAGAGGCGCGAGTGTGTTTATTTTTCCAAGACTTTCGTGTTTTTAGTCTTCTGATCTTTGTATCGCGTTAATCCGCTTCCATTGAAACGAATGTAATGCAATTTCGATAATGAAACGCACGTATCCAGTGTGTTCAACAAGCAATTTCGACATAATAAAGCCTGATAAAATAGGAGCCCACCTGAGGAGCTGATTGGTAGCGTTTCGGCTTTCCATGTAGAAGGACGGGGTTCGATTCCGCGAGGTGGGTAATCCACCGGGTGAATTATAATTACTACACACCATCACATTAACATTACATTAACACATTAACATTATTCAACACATACCTTTCAACGCACAACAACACAATAAACACAAATTGTAAAAAGCATACACAATTTGTAAAAATCGTCTATCCGGGTGTCAATAAAAAAACATAAAAAAACAATGAAACATAACAAAAAAAACTATAAATTGAAACAATATAAAATAAAGAATCACAACAACAACTATGGAATACGCAGAATTTACAGTCGTCTAAATGTCGCATTACGAAGTGTGACAGAAAATAAATATTATTTCTGGGTCCCCTATGACCGTTCCGTCAATGCCCCAATGCAAAAAATTCAAAATTGTAATGAGTATAAACCGACAATGGGCATGTCCCAACCGTCCGACATTGATTTGAATGAACATTTTTATACGTGTGTTACATATATTGAAATAATTGCTTGTAACGCGATTTTTCCCAGGTTTGTGCCGTTTTTCCCGAAAAATTGGGAAGTTTGAACCCAACTCGGACACTTGGGACATTTCCCTTATGAGTACCAAAATGTGTGAATGCCAAAAATGAGCACTCTCAAAGTACGTGATTATAAAGGAATACATCCAAGATATAAGAATACAACCCTCTTTAAATAAGCACAGTTGGTCACCATATAGTAGACAAATATCAAACTAAATATTAATCAACTAAAAAATCTATAATTCCACTTAAATCTGTCACAAGAAAATAATATGAATGAAAACCTTTGTTCTGTGAAATATACAAGTGTAACTACAACGTACATCGTTTGAGAAGTATTAATTATCATACAATTTCCTACTCTCTTTTGTCCCACAATCAAACATCGCAACCCTCATGCTAGGCTTATACAAATACTAAGCTTCCTGCTGTTATTTGACGTAATAAGCCGACATGTCGACATGAAAGAAAACATCGGGCAAGTTCATATAAATAATAGCACGTTGGCTGCATGTCGAAATAGCGGGCTTTCAGGGAGTGGCGGCTCAGTTGGAGGCGGCTTGGTTGGCAGCGTATGTTCTACGCAGTTCATTTGTTCGTTTAATTTTGTTTGCGCCGTTCGATTTTCCATTTCGCTACGGCGCGAGAAGTTCATTGTTGGTGTGGCCTTCGCGTATATCCGCTTTTCCCACCTTCGCCTCGCTGATGCCCCGGTAATGGATGAACAATGGCCACCCACCAACGACAACCGCCCCCCCCAGCTGGGCTTATTAAGGATTCGCGTGTCTTTCCTATTGATTTGACGGACGGTTGTTGGCATTTGCATATTTGTTTTGGACTCACATGCAGACGCAAATATTCATTACATTACGAACATATCTGTTCGGTATGCTCGCCATTATTAACTATGTTAAATATTGTAGTCTACGAAACACTTGGCTTAAATATATGTCCAAATTTAAAGTTAACACAATGTTGTCACGTTCATGTTGGATTAGTTCGTGTTTGTTGGCTATAAAAGTGCACTTTACATGCAAAATAATTAAAAAGATGGTTTTATTATAATTAAGCGTAAGCATACATCAAATTTAAGTTTTATAAGCTATTACAGTAAAAAATGAAAACACAAATGACGATTATATCAAAGAAATGAATACAACGTATTTTTAAATCCGATATTTTTTATCATTAGCATGAAAATTGCCGTAAGCAACTCAAAATACACCGAACACTGATGTATATTGGGTTGTCTACTGAAACCATAACCCAACATAAAGACTAATTCGTCGACCACGTCAATCATATTATGGTGTGGTAGGCAATTCATTCATCATTAGTTTCACTTAAAGAAAATTGAAAAAAATAGGTTTAAAATTATTTATCAAACAAAGTAACTTGTTCTTATCTGGATTTGAAAACGGGGTCCAAATTAATTGTATGTCCAGGAGCTATAATATTGATACGTTTTGTAAAACTTGTACTTTTCGCAATTTCATATGTTTATTATAAATTACAATTAATATTTATCAGCCAATTTGTGACATTTAAAACGAGTATCGTAAAAATATGTGGAATACGACGTAAATTTTCTGAAATATCAAATAATTTTTACCGTTACCTCGACATTAACCGTAGGCAACTCAAAATACACCAAATATTGATGTATAATGGATAGTCTACTAAAATCTTAACCTTAAATCGAATCTAGTCATGTACGAGACGCACGACCTGCACGTCAATTATATTATGATGTTGTAGGTAACTCACTCAAGTGACTCGTTTAACATTTGCGTTACTTGAATAAAATTTATGATTAAACATATTTGTAAAACAAAATAAATTGTAGTTATCTTGACCAAAAATCGTTATCAAAATTTACTTCAATTCGAGAAGCTGAAATATTAATATTTTTTTAAATACACACGTATTTCTGTTTTATTATAATTAAAATAAATATTTACCAGTCTATTAGTATTATTTAAAACGTGTGTAACCCAAAAATGTTGAATAAAACGAAAATTTTCTAAAATATCGCAAGTTTTGTCAGCTGGGAAATTACCGTAGACCACTCAAAATACACCTATGATTGATGTATATTTGGTTGTGTCCTGAAATCTTAAATCAAAATTAATATGTCAACCAGGTAAAACCACGTCAAACCATTGTGTGTATTGGACAACTCAATGAACATTTCTTTTACTTGTATAAATTCACAAGCAAATGTTTAAAAATATTTATAAAACAAAGTAAATTCTACTTACCATTACATTTCAAGATAGATCTCTCAACTTGATTGCCAATTATAACCAGCCATCTCACATTAGGAAAAACAAACATGTTTTTTGAAATTTTAAATATTTATTGAATAATTTAACTTCAATTTTTGACATTTTATTACAATTAAGAATGGTTTGACAACATCGGCATGTCAAATAGCAGTTTTAGGTTTTCGTAAAATTCCTCAAATTTCCGGTGCTGACAAAATGAAGCCAGAGTTGATTTATTACTACGAAGGCTTGGTAACAAACGCATATTACACAGTAAATTAACAATAAAGTCATAACAAACGCGTTTCGTACAACATAAACGCAGTAAATCAAATAAATAAGCCAAATGCCAGGGGCATAAAGTTGGCACGTTCAAAAATTAAGCCATGTTAAATATTTACATTCCAATATTATTTATTTGCCATTTTTCAATTGAACTTCACAATATTTGTTTATTATTGATGTTTAGTTACGTCTTGAACTTGAAAAGACATTGCATAGCACGTGATGTGCTAATTTGGTGAAATTAATGTACTAATAACAATAATATAAACAAATATTAGGAATATGTGTGAACATTTGTAATTTGGTGTTAATTTTTCTATTTCGGTGAGTTTGAAATAGTTTTTGGAATGAAAATATGTTGAGATTTATTTGAAGAAAGTATGATTCGTGTATAGATGGTTGCTTGGAGGGAAATACATAACCTCAAACGAAATTTGAAAATCTTCAGTAATACTTTGTCCATCTCAGCAATAGTTACTCATTTTTGAAATGAAAATTTTTAAACTTTAGTTGGAGTATAGTTGGTTACATAAGGTGAATGGCATAACCTTAAAGCAAATCCCTCAAAATGGCGTTTCGAAAAATTACAAAAAATATGTTGAGAAAAAATTGGTTTAATATGTTTTAAAAGTTGCAAATAAGCCAAATGTAAATAATCCTGCATAATATTACAAATCACTTCGTGCATAGAGCGTTTTTATGCATACAATTTTCATTTATCAACAATCAGTCGTGCTATATTGTATTGCGCGTTCGTATTGTTAATGCATCTGATTTTTCGTTTGATAAAGCATGATAAAGCAATCAATGAAAAGTTATCACTACGACTACAGCTAAAAGTTTACAATCTACGAGAGTAAAAAAATATGTGATTACATACTTTCGGCATTTATATTCTTCGTGTTTACTACTTTGAGAGTTACGTTAGTAGGCCATCGCGTTTGTATCACAATTTGTGCTTGTAAGAAAATACGCGATTCGATTAGCTAGTGTATATGTGCGTGCGCAGAAAAATAATCAACCAAAGCTCGATTGATATGATTGTATAAGCACAGTGCAACTCGGGCTGTCTATAAACCCTCCTAAATTTTGGCATATTTTGCAAATACTTGTACATTCCTTAACGTTATTTAAACACACAAAACTCCGCATTGACGCAATGTGCTTACAATCGTTACAATCACAAACTGCATTAACTGCGCCAGAAACGCAAACGTAACCTTATTTCATCACCCGTTATGAATATTAACATCAATTTGGTGTTTATATACTAAAAACGTGCGGATTATTCGTAACGTATTAGCTCACGGCTGGTAACATAATAAACCTCATAAATAGTGCACGCCTCTGCGCATGACAATAAATAGCCGCTATGCCACCATTTTATACAAACGTAAATCCTTGCTATTACTATTCGTTGATTATCGCCGGATGCAGGTTAATTTCGCTCTACATTTACAAACATACAAAAATATCAAATTTGAGTACTAGCGCTGCGTTCCGAAACTAAACGTATGTGTTCACAGGGGTAATCAAAGCGATTCGCACTGAATTACGACAAACTAGAGCTACTTTTAGGCCTGATAATAAATAGATGTATTCGTAGGTTTATTTTGAGGCATAAATTCATTGTTATTTGCGATTTAATTCGCCGACGATATATATATATTATCACGCGTTTATGATTAGTAAACTCTTTATCCCAACAACATGCAGGTGAAACGTAGAATAGTGATTTTCCAAGCGTTTATTCTGTATTTCTAGCAATAGATTAAATTTGTACTGTTCCTTCATACCTCTTTTGATTAACACATGTTCAAGGAAGGATTTAGTTACAAATCAATGCAAAACCAGTGCGAAATTATGTAAATACATAATATACAAAAAATTGAAACAAACTTAAACGACTAAACAAATAATAAATAGATAAAAATAACAAAAGTGTGAGCTACCCAAAAAATGAGATCACTTTATCAGCCACTTGTTTTTTCAAGTCAATTGACTGGGAAAGCAACTGTCTTTGGCTACTTATCATCACTCAAATACGCGATTAATAAATAAACACCATGTAAATAATTTAACATGACATAAAGAAAATCAATAGACAACGAAAAGCGTTAAACCATAATCGAAATAAAGCGAAATATAAATAAGTACGAAGTGATTAAGTTAAAGAGCTCAGAAAAAATAGCACAGGTAGTGTAGCGTACCACCTAGCGATAGATTTCTATACTGAGATGATGAAACGAAGAGTTTTGGTACCTCAAATTCGCTCTGTATGGTTACTTAATCGTGAATATAAAAAGGTAACTAGTTTGACAATTCATAAAACATTTCGCCTCTTTCAACATTAAGCAGCAATATCACAAATAACTAAACATACAGCTTAAAACTTTAGGAATGAATAAATGTGAATCTTTGTTCTGGTTTTACTTCCCAATTTGCAGTTGTTCAATGTGAGCTACCCAAATTTCAGTGTTTGTAATTTTACGCTTTCATCACAAGCAAATGCGACTAGATGTGTGCAACGAGGAACGAATATCAAAAGCAAATATATCAACGCAACGTCGGTCGATTGCGAGTGGCGTCAATCATGAGAGTGGCGTCACCTTCACCGACTTCTTCGTCGCCTCCGGCGAGCTGAAACAGATCGAATTGATGCTCGGCAGACAACGCAACAAGCCCTGGAAGCTCGTCGCCGACGGCTGCTCCTTGCTGTTTGGCACTGTGTGTATGTTCTGCAGGATGAGCAGCTCCTCCAGGTCACCTTCACTGTTTGTTTCGGCAAAGCCGTAAGAGAAAAAAATGCGTTTCGAACAAGTCGAATACACAATGTTGGTTTACATTTAATTTTCATCGGAATTGACAATGGCATGCAAAGTAACACATTTGTCGTGCACTCACCTCGAGTGTTCGAGGAACTCGTGGAATACGTTCCTGGGTATCTGGCTGGGACGGTCCAAGTCGACGTAGAGGTCCGTTTCGCGGTTGTACAGGTACAGAAAGTCGTTTAACTGCTTTGCTACAATCGCAGCGCGATCTTTTTCGGATAGTTTTTGACTAGGAATCTGAAGAATAGTCCAAATAAATATAGGCAACCCAATCATCATAACCAAAGTAGTGGTTATGTTGATTATATGGACATAACCAAACCTTGACATAGAACGGATTCTTCAAATAGGATGACGCTTTTTGCAGAAACTTGAGCACAATCTCAATGTGTTCATTCTGATCTGGTGAGTTGGAGATCCTCTTAAGAACACACATTAGATACTGACTGAACGCCTTCCTTGCCTCGACTTGAGAGAGTTTCTTGCCATTCTTCACCATTTCACAAACTTGTCGCTTGAGTTCGGCTGAGTAGTCTTCCTGGATGGGTTTCTTAGGAGCGGAGAGAGTCGATCGGTGACCTTGGGAGAGTTTTCGCTCGTAGCGATCCTGACGGGGCGTCGACACGGGCCCTTCCGATCGTCGTACGCTCTCCACAGAACCATCGCGCTTACGATCCAGGCTGATGCGCAGATGTTTATCGGCTCGACTGGCACCTGTCAGCGGTTGCGAGGATGCATCCGGATATAGATACTTGTACAGGATTTGATTGTTATTGTGCTGACCGATGAAGGAGTACGGTATCGACGTACTACTGCCCGCAATCGGGATACCGCTAATTGCGTCCAGGTACTGCGAATATTTCGACCAGCTATCGACGGCTGGAAAGATACGCACGAAGCCACCACGTCGTGCAAATTGACTCTTGGCGTTCTTGATCATCTTGTTGTCTTCGGCAGTCAGCGACGAGTTGGATACTGAGATTGATCCTTTGCTTGATTTTTTTGGCAGTGTGTGATTGCTTAAACCGTCAGCTGAATGTATTCTACGACACTGAAACAGAATTAGTTATGTTTCAAAGTACTACCAAAAATAACTTAATAATAAAAACTAATATGATAGTATACGATATTTCAGTTAAGTGAAAGAAGATTATGTTAAATCTTCACTACAATATGCCACTAATGAAATTATGCATAAAAAGTGAAATACGAGACTTACATTGCTTATTTTCATCTTTAAAGATTTCGAACTAGTAGTTCTTGATGGGCTTGGCGGTTTTACAATTGGATCAACAGCAGGAATACCAACCAGCGTTAGAAGATCGGACAACATGGCAGATTTTAATCGCACATCCAAGGGACTATCGCAACCTAAGCTAGGTGATAAGTTAACTTCTAACAACCATGGCTTAAGATCCTCATCAATAAGTATGTCGAATCCATATAATTCTTAAAATAGGTTACATTATAGATGATTTGAATAATGTCAGTTATAGATAGTTACCAAAACAGTTAGCCGGATTCGGGACAAACATTTTGCAGGCAGTAACGATAGAATTACCGCAAGATAGTATTGCTTTGATGACTAAATCTTCAACTTGTGACATCAATGCAGCCGTGTCCTTCCCGAGGCCTTTGAGATGACGCAGCAAAGCACTCAAAGTCCACTTATGACCAACATTCTCGGCGCTTGGATCATCTGATCTAAATATTTACAAGGATATAAATCACCAATATAGATAGATTGCATAAACTCTCTGAGACGAAGATTTCAAAAATTAAAAGTGGTTATGATCAATTCTAGTAAACGTAAAATGAAATTGTCTTGTACATACTTGACGTAGTCACTGTGATACTTGTTAATGCTATAATTGCACAAATGCATACAAGGATTCCAAAGTTGCTTGTGCGTAGTATCATACTTGACAGTCGCGAAGCGCACCATGCCCTCCTCGTAAATGTAAATCAGCATAGGGTCAAACGATGTGACGACAACATACAGCCGCAGGTCGCACTTGTGCCCTTTGATCAACAGAGGCTTGGAGATATATTTCGCAACTACAACAGGTTCCTCAATCGGCACCTGATTTGGCGATTCGACGATGTAGATACCGCGACCACGGCTTGATGCCGCTGGTTTGACTATCCATGGACCTTTCACACGATGGTGGGTCGAGCACAGTTCACGATACTCGGTAGGCATAAGAAACGTCTGTGGTATAAAGTCAAAGTGCTTAAAGCCCTTGGCGTGTTGCATGCGCTCGATGTTCTTGTAAAGACGATCCTTGCGCGTCAGCTCGTAAGAGCGTGGAAAATGATTGACGCGTTGGTGCGCTGCCATTGAACGCAATATGCCTATGAAATCAATTCTATTAGTACTCATAGTCATGCAAAGGAATATCAACTGTTAACATGGAATGTTTGAATTTCTATTATATTATTGCTTTGCATTTAAATGGAAAGTTTGAAAGAACTTTTTCTATTTGAGGGTAAATATGTTAGGTTAAGAAAAATTGAAGAGAGCTGAAGAAGGTTATATAGAAGTTAGATTTTACCTGGTTTAGGATGTGAACCTGTCCATAAAATGTTATAATCCGTCGAATCTGCTGATGCTTCATTGATACCATGGCATTCTAACAGTTTCGCTAACAGTTTCGTCTCAGCTTGCACTACACGAAATGTAATATGCAGTTTGCTGCCCGGCTTCGTCGCCAAGTCCACCTCGGAGGCCTGTGCCAACGCCGAACTCCGAAATACCAGCACCGATGAGCGAGAACCGAAGGTGCCGCCGCTCAGCCAAGAGTTCGTCACCTGCGCGTCGTTGGCCAATTTTCTACAGAACAAGAGCCAAAAACACACCTATAATCAATGCCACCGCGGCGCCCACGTACTTCGAAACGTATGGTGTATTGGGTCACGTGAGGTCTCGGAGGAGGTGTCTGTCGGGATGGGGAGCGGTGTGGGTGAACGCATATGGGTTAGGTACCTCCTCTCGTTGCTCGGCCACATGGTCCCCTGCGTCTCATTCACGCGGAAGAACAGCGTCACAATGGCGGCAAGGGTATTCCTCCATAGTGCGAGGTAGTCGTTGTAGATGCGTGTAAGGTGGTGGCGATTGTGTGGGGTTTGTGGCTTGAGGACGCAGGCGGAGGGCTGCGGATAGTGGTATTTGGACGCGGGCTGATGGTATCCGCGCTCGTGGCGGCGGCGGGTCGCAATGACGTCGAGGGCCACCGGCCGCAGACTGGTGTCGGAGATCGAGTGCAGCAGGAGGGCGAGGTCGTCGGCATGGAAACGTGGGGTTAAACACCGCACGTGTCGAGATTCGAAATTTAAATGATACGGCGTTATTTGCTTGGGCAACGCGCGCAAAAACGCCCAGTATGTCTCCTTCGATTCCTTGCCGGTTACAACCTGATACGAACCAACCTTACTTACAGACTCAATCCTCCTAGGCTTTGTAAACTTATCTAGTAACGCTGTAAACTTCAATATATCCGCAGTGACTTCCTCAACATCTATCGCCTCCAAATCATTTACAATTACTTTCTGATATACACTTGACTTTCTTTCTAACGATAAGGTGGCAGCGACATCTACGGGTGGGGAGAATAGACTCATACATTCATCGCTAACCTCAATTTCTACATTACCTACTATACTTTCAGAAGGTTTAATGATAGATTTTGAATTAATAGAAGTACTAGAGACGCGGGAATCAAAAATTAATGAGAATTTCGAATTGATTGTGTTTACATCTGCGGTGGCTTCATTGTTTACCGTTTGAGATATGATCAGAGAACTGGAATTTCGCGCAGGCTCGCTGTTAAAAATCCAGGAAAGCTTGAAATTGCTGCATGTTGAGCACCGTAAGGCTTCGCTTTCACTGCAGGTGCTTAACTGGATCGCTTTTATCTTCGATTCACTGTCTACGATTTCAATCGTATTACAGCTGAGCTCCTGCAGCTCCATCTGGAGGGTTTCCAAGCGCTGCGCTGCTGCCTGCAACTTGGCGATAACCTCATTTCGGTGCAATTCTCGCACGATTGAGTAACGTAGACTAGCGGAATTCATAAGAACGAAAGCACGCATCAGGATATAGATGTCCTCGAGTATGAAGCGCCGCCGCCGCCGATGCGATCGCTCATGGAACGGATGAATGTCGCACGTCACATCATTGTATGTGGTTGATTTTAGGCTGTGTATGGTACGTAACGACGTCGACCGTCGTCGGTTTAGTATATGTGTGCTGCTGGTGTGCTCCGATATGGTGAGAGGCATGAGAGGTTCGTGATGGCGGTGTGCATGAATGTACCTCTGCTCTTTGATCTGCTTGGCGGCTGCCAGCTTCGCCTTGAGCGCCTGCATCGTCGGCTGGTCGATCACCATCGAACTGGGGTGGGGTTTCAGGTGCGCATCACGCATATTTCCGCGGCGGCTCGATGCTTTCGTAGAGCTGGTTTTTGGGGAAGAGGCAGAGGCAGAGGAAACAAAAAGGAGGGCTATATAAGGATATACATACAAAAAACGGCAGAATACCCTAGTGGTTGTGCGAAATGTAAGTAGAACATTACAACTTTACTCACGGGCGTATATCCGTCATACCGGGTTTGTGCGAGGCCTGAATGGTTATGTCGCCCCATGAATTCTCTTTGGGCACTGCGTTATTTTTCGTTTCCATTATTTTATCTACTGGAATTTTGTACTAAAACTGAAAAAGAAAAGGTTACAATTAATACTTTGTATTTTGGGGTGGAACTGTATGAATGGAATGTAATCGAGAGAGAACAGATCTGGTTGAAACTACTGAGGATGCACGTCTGATTGTGCAGTGCTGCAGGAATAAGGCTGCTTTAGTTTGTAATGTGAATCTTTTAAGAGTTGTTGGGTATGAGGTTGGGCTTGAGAGAATAGGGAATGAGAGATTAGTCAAGTGTGGAGTGCGAGCAAGGGGTATAATGCGTGGGCGCACCTTCAAATGACTCGGTAGATTGATGAGATAAGAGGAGTGGAGGTGGAAGAGCAAATAAGGCAGAGTAGCATAGTTGGAAGCTCCTATAATTCAGGGTTCAGGTAGGGACAAATATTGGGTACCCGTCCAGGCATCTCTAATACGACGCAGATGGTTCTCAAAGATAAGAAAGTAGTGGCCACAACAAGGTGTGGGTCGGTAGATTGCAAGCCTTAGATGTACTTCGGGTACGTCCAATGTGTATTATACAAGGGCGGGGTGAAATACTTAACACAGAACTGCAATGGATTTAAGGCTGAAAAGGCGAAAGTGGTGTGGAAGAAAAAGGACAGATTGTGCAATCTGCTGGACAAAAGGGGAAACGAGATGTGTACTCTCCGGGGAATAGTGGAGAAAAGGAAAGAAAGGCTAAGGACGTATCCTTAGGTTTACCTTCTTAGCTGGAATGGGATGTTAGAATAAATAAAATAGTTAAAATACGAAAGTCAATATGATTAAATTATAGAGGTTATGTATGAATCCATTAAGTTTACTTGTAGATATTTTGTTGACGAGGTTATAACATATTGAATTAGGCTATGTATAAAACAATCTTCACAATAAAATAAATATAATTGTGTTCAAATGGAAGTAATTTTATTCCACTTGGCAAATAATATAATCGTTTACCGACTTGTATAAATATAATATGCCCTCATATTCTCACACTATATCGATTATTTCCGTCCCACTTAAACTCCGTTGGTATTTTTTATACCGATTTTCCCTTCTAAACCTTCCGTGAAATCTATTTACCTCGAAGCTCCAACTCGTTACATTACTATTTTTTGCTGCAGCAATAAAACTACAACGTATTTGCGAGTTGAACCATTTTCCTCTTCAATTACCGCCACACGAAATAATTAAACATCTCAGCGGTGTTTTCGAAGAACCTCGACAAACTAATCTAAAGTTTGCGTTACAAACTGGCACGTTCCATGCGTTAATTGCGCGCAATCACTTTCGATTTTGTTGGTTGCGGTTTACTATGTTTTTTTGTAATTACTTGCTTCCACCATGCACAATTTCTATAAGAATTAGATCTAGAAATAGATTTTCGCATATTTTTATTGATTTATGTTGAAAAATAACCAGTAATTTGAGAAAGTAATATTATCTCCAAGGTCTACGTCAAGCAAACATCAAAAATTTTCCAACTACCGTGTAAATGCTGGTAGGTGAAACAGTTAGAAGTAAAATTAACGGCAATTAAACAAGTTTGAAGATATGAATAACGCGATAGGGACTTGGTGTTGCGAGTATCGCGTGCGTTCCGTGCATGTTTGATGAGGATATTGCCGCATATTCGCCGGAATTGGAGACAATTATGCGCGTTTGCCCTTTTCAATCTCTTCGCATACCGCCAAATCCGACAACAATTCCGACAATTTCCCGTTTCGTTAAGGCGTTCGTTTATTCATACGCCCGAAATAAATCTGTTACTCATGTGCGATGCTTGCGAGCAATGCATACGCAATTTATGCTGTGCAATTTTGGAGGAAGCGCCGTGGCAAAAGTTTTCCTCAACAACGAGTGGCATGTCAACTATCCTTGAAACTGTAGAAATTTGTATTGCTGCTAAACGTTGAAACTGGAGCATGTGGGTACGCGTACCAATAAAATAGACAAGAATGGAAAAAAAAAACTATCTTGTCGTATTAGATTTCGATATTTTATTAAAGTTACCAACATGGAATGGTAATATAATCTATGGCTCAATCTCGATTATGTTCTAGTTTTGTTGATGTTTGCGTTGTATGTCAATTCTTTTTACGTTTCTGATAGACATGCGATGATGTACTTATATAGCATAAACATATTTTTGTTAGAAATGTGTTGTAAAAGTAGTTTTCTCTAATTGTTCTAGAGTGTCAGACACAGATTATTAAGTTTTATTTTATTTTGATAAAACATGAAAAGCTTGGGGAATATGAAATTGAGGTTAAATAAAATAATATTATACTTTGCACTAACTAGTATATTGTACCACGTGCATGTGATGGACCCATTTCCTCAGGAGAATGAGAAATTGCAACTGATCCGAGGCAAGGGCATTCCATGCGAGTTGTACACTATACTTTTCCTACGAATATTACGTGTGAAAATAATTTCTTAATCAAAACGATGCTGAAATGTGAACATAATACAACAGGAGTAGAAACAACTCAAAGAGCAGCAATGCCTTGGACGTTTTGTAGATATTTTAGCCCAAAATACAAAAAACATGCAATTAAAATTAAAACATCTCAGAAAATGTTACATTCGTCAGCGTCACAGAAAAATGTGACAAGACGTTTTAGAATATAAGTAACTCTTTTAACGATTTTTAACTTAGGTATTAGGGCCTCTTAGGTATTTGCATTGCTAGAAACATAGGGGTTGCCTATGCCTGTATTATCAAAAATTGATGGTACTCAGAAGAGCTAATAATTTGATCCTTTGAAGCAGTGTTTCCCAAGCCCAAAATGTGTTTTAATCAGTTCGAGTTAAAAAATAAAATCGTCAAAAAAATTGCAAGATTGCAGGAGGGCGACTTTGACCCTCCTCGCCACATCCATGCGATATGCACAATAATTTCATTCGGTTTATGCTTATTACAGGTTAATTTACATTACAGATGTTATTTCTACTAAAGGACGTACTAAATCTTTCACTTTAAACAAGATTCCGTATACTGAAGTTACCGAATACTTGTATATCTAAAATTTGGTAGCACACTTTTAGAAATTAGCGGTACTATCCTTGGGAATCAATGTTTTGGAATGAGGATTGAGTTATCCTTATCTATTGATAATTAAATTATCAGCAGGTAATTTAATGTTATCAATATCAAATTCAACAATTCGGGAAACGATTTACAATACAAATATTATGAAATGTATAAACTGAGGTTCATAAACTTTTATTTAAAAAAGTATACAATGATTGTCGATTCTTTATGTGGTTCCTTAATCATTCTCAAATAGTTTAAATAAAGGGAAAACAAAAAGCAAAGGTAAATATAAGAGAAGTCGGAAAATGTCAAATATTGACAGATAAATTAACCTAACCTTCAGATTTTTTTTTGATTTACCGAGCATCGACTGCTATGGTCATTAGCTCTATTCAATTGTTCAATGTAATTAGTCATATTACAGGCTAATACTATTGATAAGAAGAAGATTTCACTTTATTAAGCAGCTCGACCGAGAATCAAACCCGGGACCTCGTGGGCAGTAGTCATCAACCAAACAACTGCGCCACTTGGCTGAACTATCAGATTATTAAAAAAAGTTTAAGGAAACCTCAACACAAAACTTGAAAAAATATGACACTAAGGCATAAAACTTGATTTTTTTATAGAAAAGTTGATAAGCATAGCAAATTTTAACAAAAATTCATCAAATTATCGAAAATTTAGAACTTGAACCATATTTAAACTCTATAGAACATTTTAAAACCTATTTCGAAATATAATTTGTAATAAACAATATTATGCTAGAAATGTGACCAAAATGGAAATAACTTTAGATAAAAATAGCAACAGTAATACATAAACTTCAATCAGAAAATGTGAAACTTTTCATCATTGAAATTGATAACCTGAATATAAAGACAATAATTATCCTGTATAATTAAGTACCTTAACCACGTGTACGTGTTTCCTAGAGGAAATAGTTTGTCACCGCACGCAACTAAACTATACTTGACCGTGAATCCATATCGACCACATGTTTTCAACTTTTCCACGCGATAATAGCAGAACAAAAATTACGCGTGCACACCAACTGAACCGTCGCCAACCAACTGAAATACGATTGCGCTGGGCATCGTGCTGACCATTAGAAAGTACCAACGTGCCAAGCAACGTACAAACGCGCACGTTCGGATAAAAAAAATTACCCACGCAAGCAGAGAGCAACAAACTTTTTCGAACGTATAAAAAACGCAACGTCTAGGAAAGGGAAACGATTGATTGGCAACATTACAACAAACTTCCTATCATAAAAAAACCTAACCACGAACGCAACTTTTTATATACAATTTCGCTATATCATTAGTAATTTATCTTAATTTATGACATCCTCGGTATAATTATGTAAATGTATGTGTTGTGACTCATTGATATCCCCGGGGTGTACACGGCATTCCCCTGGGTTTATTTTTAATTTTAGCTCTTACATTTTGAGAGTAAACGTGCATTTGTGAAGTGTTCAAGTGTAGATTAGGCTAGATCGTTCGTGTTTATCGTGTTGAGTAAGGTTAGAAAAAATAAACGCCGAATACTCACATTTCGGGGGTGGAGGGGTGTGAGAAAAAAGGGGGGAGGAGCGAGCACAGCTCGTATCACATCCGTATCATTGAAGTGGGTGCAATTTTGCGTGCTGTGGAGACTGGAATTTAGCGTGGCGGGTGCGTGCCTGACAGCGCGGATGTTTCAACGGACGTCTGTCGGCCCCCCCGGTCGAATGATTGTTGTTTATCGGCGCGCCATTTTTGTTTCATTTGTGTTTGTTGCGCGCACCGGACCCAAGATGACACACACTGCAGCACCGCATGCATGCATACACACGCGCACCCGACGCCGACACTGGATAGTTTTTTGACGGACGTACGCGACTTGGGTGTACAAACATCTGATCATCCCCTCTCACTGTCAAAACATCCTCAGCTCCCCTACTCTTCTCTACATTGCCAACGTGCTTTTTAGATAGAAAATATAACATCCTGTATATATTGACATTGATTTATTTGACAAAATATACTTTTGCATTTTTTACAAATTGTTATAGAAGAATCAAACAAAAAACATTCAAAAAATAATATACATAATTACTTATTGATCTATCTTCTAATATTATTAATATTCTAACTAAGTTGTTAGAACCTTGAAAACAAGTTGGTATACACAAACTTGAAGAAACCTAGGCAACTTCATGTACTTTCGTTTTTAAAGTCTTGAAAACGTAACACGAATATTTAATTTGATTTTATGACCTAATCCCAGGTAGATTACGTAAAATATTTATATCTTTTACTATACTATGAGAAAATATTCTCATTTTATATATTACATTTCTTTACTTATATTTAGAAACCTAACCAAACTTATTAGTAATATTGATATCTATGTAAACAAATAATGGAATAAGTACCATAATAATATCAGGAACACTTGTATACTACTAAAATAACAAAATTACTCGGCAATTAATAATACTAATGAAAAACATGAATTTCGAACAAATATTCATCCTGTATATACACGTTTTACAAAATTTGCCTAGGGGAATTTAGTATGGTGGCAACATTGCCCTAAACAACGTAAATTTAAAATATTTTCAATGTAAACCCATTCATTCCATTCAATTAAAGTAGATTACTCACAATTACATAATCTATATGTGTTTTATAAGTATGTTCTTTTCTTTTCTAAAAATGATTTAAATTTTGACTTGTGTTGACAACGATTGGCAGCATTGTCTCCAAAATAACCAACCTTTGTAACTAACATACGTGTTTTGTCAAATGCGTCAGTGAGAGCGACGGGTGACGTGGAGTTGGTTTCGTGTTTTGAATTTTCCTCTGGAAAACGCGGAAATTTCTGCATAAAATTCATCATTATTTTATAACCACTACAAGCCAAAGGTACGTACTTAGGACTTGCAATTATTTGTTTGTAATCTACACTGACAAAGCGTTATTTTCTGTTAAATATTGGTTTGTCGTGGTTTGATGACATCTACAAGGGTTGTAAACATAAATTATTAGTAAAAATCGACGTTTTGGGTTCGGTTTTAGATGGCAACGTTCGAAGAATATATTCAGCAGAACGAGGATCGTGACGGTGTTCGTTTAACATGGAATGCCTGGCCGTCGAGTCGCATTGAAGCTACACGACTTGTAGTCCCCTTGGGTTGTCTCTATCAGCCCTTGAAAGAACGCCCTGATTTGCCACCTATTCAATACGATCCTGTGTTATGTACGAGGAATAACTGCAGGGCGATTCTGAATCCTCTGTGTCAGGTTGATTATAGAGCAAGGCTCTGGGTGTGCAATTTTTGTTTCCAGAGAAATCCTGTAAGTTTCTTTGTTTTGTTTGTGTATTCTCGTATTTATTACTTGTTGTAGTTCCCACCGCAATATGCAGCTATCTCTGAGCAGCATCAGCCTGCCGAATTGATGCCGAATTTCTCAACTTTGGAGTACACAATCACAAGAGCACAATGCATGCCACCGATTTATATCTATGTGGTGGATACGTGCATGGATGATGAAGAGTTAGGTGCGTTGAAAGATTCGTTGCAGATGTCTTTGAGTTTGATGCCTCCAAATGCGTTGATTGGATTGATTACATTCGGAAAGATGGTGCAAGTACATGAGCTGGGAACGGATGGCTGTAGTAAGAGTTACGTGTTTCGAGGAACGAAGGATTTAACTGCTAAGCAGATTCAGGATATGCTTGGGATTGGGAAAGTTGCGCCGATGACGCCTCAGCAGCAACAACAGATGCGAGGCCCACAGGGACAGCAGATTGTGCCTCCAGCGAATAGGTTTATTCAACCGTTGGCTAAGTGCGATATGAATTTGACTGATTTGATTGGTGAGTTTCAGTTTTTTTAAATTGAATGTTATGCTGGTAGTCATGAATTTAGTCAGTAATGGATGAAATCAATGTTCATAACAGTTTTATAGTTGTGGGCAATGGTTTTGTAATCGGGAATGGTTGCTAATGAAACATTTTCATCATAATTTATTTTCTTTACTCTTAGGTGAACTCCAAAAAGATCCATGGCCAGTCCCACAAGGTAAACGATCTCTTCGATCGACCGGTGCCGCGTTATCAATCGCTGTCGGCCTACTTGAATGCACTTACGCCAATACCGGTGCCAGAATCATGATGTTCCTCGGTGGATCATGCTCGCAGGGCCCTGGCCAAGTCGTCAACGACGATCTGAAACAACCTATTCGATCACACCACGACATCCACAAAGATAACGCCAAGTATATGAAAAAGGCCATCAAGCACTACGAAGCGCTGGCGATGCGTGCCGCCAGCAATAGCCACTGCGTCGATATCTATTCGTGTGCACTGGATCAGACTGGCTTGATGGAGATGAAGCAGTGTTGTAACTCTACCGGTGGGCATATGGTAATGGGCGATTCGTTCAACTCGTCGCTGTTCAAGCAGACATTCCAGCGCGTCTTCGCCAAAGATCAGAAGGGCGACTTGAAAATGGCGTTCAACGCGACGCTGGAAGTGAAGTGTTCTCGTGAGTTGAAGGTGCAAGGCGGTATCGGTTCATGCGTGTCGCTAAATGTGAAGAGTCCGTTGG
The DNA here is from genome assembly GCA_027575185.1 of Mimaenictus wilsoni. Lineage (NCBI taxonomy): Eukaryota > Metazoa > Arthropoda > Insecta > Coleoptera > Staphylinidae > Mimaenictus > Mimaenictus wilsoni. The sequence continues at coordinate 31,273 of JAODAC010004185.1, forward strand.
TGAGCGATACTGAGATTGGCATGGGCAACACCGTTCAGTGGAAAATGTGCACGTTAAATCCGAGCACATCCATGGCGCTATTCTTCGAAGTGATTAATCAGCATGCGGCACCGATACCTCAGGGTGGGCGGGGGTGCATTCAGTTTATCACGCAGTACCAACATTCAAGTGGCCAGCGAAGGATTCGGGTGACCACGATTGCACGAAATTGGGCCGATGCAAATGCCAATATTCATCATATCAGTGCTGGTTTTGATCAGGAAGCAGCAGCTGTGATGATGGCGCGTATGGTTGTCTATCGGGCTGAATCTGATGACGGTCCAGATGTTTTAAGATGGGTTGATAGGATGCTCATTCGCTTGGTAAGTCTGTTTACATTTTTTACAATTATCACATTATTGTGGTAAAAAAGCCTGCAAGAAGTAAGATTCATTTTTATTACAGTGTCAAAGATTTGGTGAATACAACAAAGATGATCCAAACAGCTTCAGACTAAACGAAAACTTCAGTCTGTATCCGCAATTCATGTATCATTTACGTCGTTCGCAATTCCTTCAAGTTTTCAACAATTCACCCGATGAGACGTCTTACTATCGTCACATGCTGATGCGTGAAGATCTCACACAGTCGTTGATTATGATTCAGCCAATTCTCTACAGTTATAGCTTCAATGGACCACCGGAACCTGTCTTGCTGGACACAAGTTCGATCCAACCTGATAGAATCTTGTTGATGGACACTTTCTTCCAGATTCTAATTTTCCATGGTGAAGTAAGTATATTTTTTCTTTATTAATAATATTTCTGTTCCTATTATTGTATTACTTTTACTAATAGAAGTTTTGATTCTGTAGACTATTGCTCAATGGAGAAATTTGAAATATCAAGACATGCCCGAATACGAAAACTTCAGACAATTGCTACAAGCGCCTGTCGATGATGCCCAGGAAATCCTCTCAACGCGATTCCCCATGCCGCGTTACATTGATACCGAACAAGGTGGTTCCCAGGCACGTTTCCTCCTCTCAAAGGTCAACCCGAGTCAGACGCACAACAATATGTACGCTTATGGCGGGGTAAGTACAATTATTACATATTTATTTGCACGACTTGTTGTCTACGATGATGATATAATATATAACAAATGTATATTTGCTGTTTATATAACAGTTTGAAATGATATGCATGGTGTTAACTATGCTATGATTTATTTTCTTATTTTTATGTTTTCCGCATTGCCACAAAATAGGGTATGCCAGGCACGATGACATCGATGGTAATTTATTTTTTGTTGAAAATTATGGTGCAAAAGGTCTTGGGACGCTTTCTGTTTTTTTCTTCTTCTTTTCTTGTTCATGTTGTCTATTTTTTTTTTCGTTTCGCTGCTTGTTGGCTAACCGTATTTGCATTAAAACTGTGGATCTGTGCATTTATTTCATTGTTTTCTAGGATGGTGGTGCTCCTGTATTGACTGATGATGTGTCTCTACAAGTTTTTATGGATCATTTGAAGAAGTTGGCTGTTTCGTCGACGGCTTAAACGTAAATTGAAACGGAATTTATGCATGCGAAATTATTGATCACAGAGATATTATTTATGTAGATAATTTTGGATCGATGTATCGAACGAAATGATGGAATTTATGAGTAGAAAAGAGACCAACCGACTCTACAACTCATCGCCTCACGAAGAATGGCAATTTATATTACCTTTAGTATTCGAGTCGATTACATTAACAATCAGAAATTTTATTCTTGGCAGATGATATGTAAGAATGGAGGGAGGAAATGTTTATTCATATATTTGCATGGTGTCTATTGTATTAATTTAATAATCAATTTCGATTTCAAGATGTTTGTTTAAATTTGTATTTGAAATATAATTTTAGGATTAAATTTTAATTATGTACGACTACAGTATTTAGCAGTATTGTAATCAAAATTTGCAAATGTTTTGATATGATTTTGTGGCAAATATTCTTACAATTAGTTGATTAGTATAATAGAAATGGCGCCATCTCTCAGAAAATTGAATAATTATAAATCTCTATTAAAGGCTTAAATAGGTAACTTAAGGCTCTAGATCTCGTAAGCAAGCTGTCAAATCGGCTTTTATTACCCTCTCCCCACCCTTTTGGGTAGAAAAAT
>JAODAC010004196.1:0-33377 GCA_027575185.1 Mimaenictus wilsoni
CCGCTGCTGCGTCGGTTAATTTGAAAATATGGAAATTCAATCATTATACATTATTTCATTACTACATTCACATAAATGCATATCAATATTGCGGAATGGAATTTTCCACTAGTTCTTGTCTTCACTGATATTTATCAAATAAAAAACAGAGAAATTTGATCACAAAACGGGTATTTTTAAATTAACAAACGTATGCGTTTAAAATACGTTGACGCCTATTTAGCTATTTAACATTGGGTGATAATAATATACTGGAATATAACTGTAAGCAAGAGATAACTTGAAAACACATTAACAGATGGCGCCAATGTATATTTTCGATACCAATAAGTATCGATACTTTTCTTCGACACTTGGGTATCGAAAGTATCGATGTTTCAAAAGTATCTATACTTTGTGAAAAGTTGACATCCCTACACCCCACAACTCTACAAAGCAACAAAACGTCAACATTCTACTCATCTCTAAACGCCACATATCACCACAGAATCAACAATCTACAAAAACCAAAAACTACAGAATTCTATTACTTTCAATAAACAATAACAACAACCAAAAATACCATTGCAAAGAACTCAAATAATAACATATGTTTATACATGTCGGAAAGACCTAAAATGGTCGATAGACTTAAAAATATCTGAATTATTATTGATGATTAGGCTTAGAAACTTACATCAATAATAACACAATACAACAATGGAACAAAATGAACATAAATGTTCAAAAAATAACTTTATATTTGTTCCGGAGACCTGGCCAACGACGTTGGGGTCCTTCAACCGTTTATTATTTGCCGCGAATTAATTTACACTTATAGGTGCCTACCACGGCGAATCGAACCCCGCCCGCCAGCCGAAGCGCTACCAACTTTGCTGCCACGGGAACGGCTCTATGTACATAGGCGAAACAGTGACACCCAGAATTATCGAACATCACACAACATTTTTACACCAATTTTCGAAAACATTATGCTTCAATAACCACCGCTTAAAAATTGAAAATGAAAACTTTAAAATCATCCACCACCCAACCAAGAGTAAAAACTTAAAACTGATTCAGTTAAATCAAGAACCATTATTATAATTTCGAATAAAATGTAAAAACATCTAGAATGAAGACAGTACGGTTATCGGTGGCGGTGGTGGAAGAGATGTGGGCGGAAAAGGTTATCAGTAGAGGAAGCGGGGCGGGGGAGAGGGAGGGAAGTCGAGGAGCAGGTTAGGCAAGAGAGGATAATGGGCTGTACCTACAACCCAGGGTACGTAAGGGTGCAGGTTATCGGGAGGAGGCCCTGGTACTTTGGCGATAGGGGCAGAAGCGGAAGGAAGAAGACATTGCTGACAAGGACTACGTGTGGCTCGGAGGAGAGAGGCAGGAAGGTCTGGATTGGGCAGGCATACAAGAAATGTGTATTTTGTTTGGCAGGGGTGGATACCTGGGTGCACCTGGTGAGGGACTATGAAGGATTGAAGAAGGAATGGTTAGTGTCCCAAGGAAGAGGAGGGAATATTATCGGAAAATGGCTGGAGGAAAGGGTGGGAGAGCTAGCTGTCATCACAAAAATGGGATTAGAAAAGAAAATGAAAAGGGCGATCCTAGGATGATAATTGTATCGTTATAGATAGAGTTTATAGCGGATGTATTCATTGTGTTACGTTGTTATTATTTAATTATTGAATGTTGTAAGTGTGCAATGGTAATACTGAGGCTGGAATGCCAATAAAGATTATACATACATACTATTATAGAATGTAAAAACTAAGAGGTAAAAAATCATTCTTATGATGAAGCACTTGATTTTTTCTTCTTCTTCTTATCGTAAGTCGTTGCGACTTGTTGTGACGATAATAGCAGGTTGTGTTTGCCTGCTTTTCTTGTGAGGTTGACAGCCAGCTGTCTTTCCATCTTTTTGGAGGTCTGCCTAGGTGTCGTTTTGTGTTCGTTTGTCCGCCTCTGGCTATTTTAGCTAGACGGTCAGGTGCCATTCTTGACACATGATCGTTCCACTCCCGCCTACGCCCCGAACCCACCGTACTATGTCCGGTACACCACATATCTCTCTGATGTAGGAGCACTTTATTTATGAAAATTATACGATGATACACAATAAAAATTAAGAACTCTATTTCTAGTAAGACCCCATCAACAAGCAGGACATCCATATTTTTAGATCAAAAACTATTTCACAACTTTATGTTATGTACATCATTGTAAATTATCAATATATTAGGAAATAATTTACAAATCAAATAGGTAATAAACCTGTTTTTAAGTAACAACTTAAACGGATAAAAAATGAATATTTAATGATGTACTTTTTGTTATTGCATTTCCATCGTCATTATAAGCAAATCAAGACCGAAAACATGTCGCAGACATCAAGGTACGAAACGTCAGTTTCATGTTTGTCATTTGATTGCGTTTTTTTTTCTGTTGGAACAGATCGTCATCGCAATTTCTGCTAGCTACGTACATTCGTTAAACATTGCAAAATGATTAGTTACGGCTTGAACGTGATAGAACCAACTAGGAACGAAAATCAATAGCGCAATAGCTGCTCTGTCTACCATCCATTGCAATGCATTCCTAAATAAATTAACAACTAATCACGAGCATCAAGGCCGCATTACCGTAACATTGATAATCAATTACAGCTGCAATAGCATTAAATTTGTCAATACACACTACATCCAGAGCGAATTTACGATGAGTGATGTCATTAATTTGCAAAATATAAAATTGTACCCAAAAAGCAATATGTGCACACGTGATATACGCGCCGTGTGTCACTTTACTGAAATTGCATCATTGCATCGCTGCTGGATTATATTTGCCTACGATAACGCAACAGTAACTCATATTTTTACGACGTAAGCAATAACGTCGACGGTAAATCATCGATAATGGTATTAAAGCAGGCTGGAAAAAAGGCCAAACCCAAGGAGAGAAAAATGCGCGACAAGTGTGAACACATGTCCGACTTTCTTCCCAGGATGCTGCGCGCCTCCTTGAAAGGCATAATTACGTGCGTCGTCTCCCCACCACGGCAAGCCTGTCGCCCGAGGCGACTTAATCGATACCAATTTCGTCGTACCAATTTGCATGCCACCCACACGCACCTCGGATGCATCGGAACCGATGTAGGGGGGGGGCCCCATCATGCGTCCACCGGGCGAATTCTATTAGATTTCATCAGAAAGCTTCACGATGTCAAGTGCAATCGTGCCGTCATTGTCGAGATTTTCGTGCTGCTTTTTGACGGCGTCGAAAGCTGTTTATACTTCTAATGCGATTCTCATCATTTTGTAATCTTCACGCCTTGGCAAATTTAAATTTGCTTTCATAAAGTACGAAATCCGTCGACGGCAAATTTCAAAGTCAATAGTCTTCTTTTCAACGTTGACAGGATGTTTTAACCAGTTTTTGTATATAAGAAGTTCAAGTACTTGAAGAAGATGAGAAGAAGGTGAGAAGAAGATGAAGAAGACAAGATGAACGAAAGAGTCACGGTGTGTCTAAGAAGTACAAAAGTACGATGAGGTTTTGCAGTTTTAAAACTGTGAAATTTAAGTGGGTACATATAACCGTTTTATGTAGAGGGAGGTTGAAATGCAAAGTACACCGATTACTAGAATTGTTCACTGACCTTTCTTCTGAATTCTTCTATTATTTTCGAAGCAAACGTTTACGTTAAACATTTAAAGTCTTTAACAAGCTTTTGTAATTGTTTGTCTTGAACATGTAATTTAAATTGTCTAGACTTTTTTATACACTTGATAAATATGTATAAAATATATAAGCAAATATTTACAAATCTTAGGAAAACACAAAAAAAAAATTCTGAAAATGTATTTCTCGATATTATCTTACGAAATTATTAAAATTATGGCAGATAAAGATTAAAATACATTTTCTTGTGTTTGTTTTCAATAGTATTGGTCTTTAAAATGACTAATTACATTGGAAAAGAATTGAATAGAGTTAATGACATAATAGTTGATGCTCGGTAAATGAAATAAAAATAATGAAAGTGTCATTAAGCAATATTTTAAACAAGATTTGGATAACCACATGCAACTTAAGGAGTTGCAAGTTCATGAATTATTTAAAGGAAACTATTTGAAATATCGGATAGGTTTTAGCTAAAAGTATACGCTCGAGAATATTTGAAATGTTTTTTTTAATGATGAATTCTGGAGGCATGCACTGAGTGCCTTAAGAGACACGACCAAAACAATTAGTAGTGGCGTTTCGTGAAAAATTATCTGACACAAAAAACCAAAACGACTGCTAAAATAGATAGAGGATTGAAAAGAGTTTTAAGCTTTATGAGTGACCTGGTTCACCGAAAAACAAACTCCTACAAGAGGGCGTTGTGTTCACCTACGTGTTTTTCGTATTGGCCTTGGTCTACTGTGCTGCAGTAAAATACGCGACGGATTTTAGTTCAACCCAAGCCGCAAATACAGAGTGGCGCCACTCATAGATAAACATATGTATAGTAACACAAGTGCTGCAGTAAAATTTGCAACAGATTTTAGTTCAACCCAAGTCGCAAATTCCGAGTGGCGCCACTTTTTGCTATTTGATTTCATTGATTTTAAATTGTTTTTAAATATAAAGACAATTTTTCAAATGCACAGTTTTATTTTAGAACATACTACATATTCACCAAATGTAAATCGTCAAGCCCATGCTGGAATATTCCTTCGACAAAGGGTATTAATAACCTTTAAAAATATGCTGCTTACCATACATTTTGTTTTTGAGTGTGTGTCCAGCTTAAAAGTTTCAGACGCTTGGAAGAATGAATTTATATGCAGCCGTACAAGCGCAGAGACATTTCGGGAAAGGAGCGGATCGACTCAATCAGCATGTAGCATATTTCTTTAAGGATAGCGTCAATTTTATATCACTTTTTGTTATTTGACTTCATTAGTTTTAAATACTGTTTTTAAATATAAAGGTAATTTTTCAAATGCACAGTTTCATTTTAGAACATATTACATATTATTATTATCAAATGTAAATCTTCTCGCCCGTACTGGAGCATTCCTTCGACGAAGGGAATTAAAATCATTTGAAAAAATAGTGCTTTCGTGCATATTGTTTTTGAGTGGGTGTCCAGCTTAAAGGGTTTGGTCGTTTTGAAGAATGCAATTATACGCCGCCTTACAGTTGCAGGCTTGCATTTTGGGAAAGAAGCCGATCGGTTCAATCTGCATGTAGCATGTAGTTTTTCTTTAAGGGTAGCGTCAATTTCAAATCAAGTACAATATATCAAAAGCAAAAAGGTTATGTCATTCAGAACAATAAATGAAACGAAAGTGTTTATTAATATTTTGAAGGTGATTACAAAGCGGAAGGAAACAGCGTGGTCTGGACTCCTACCCACCATCAACTACGGGGAGGCGTCAAATTGAAGGTACCTAGGGAGTGAAGGAGGAAAACGCCGAGCAGAGGGAGTCGGGAGTAAGGATAGGGAGTGAAAGTTCGAAAGAAGTTTAGCGGGTCTGATTATTTTTTGTTGAAATGGTATTTATTTATTCAATTTTGTTTGATAGTATTTAGTGTGTTAAGTTTTACTTGTTATTTTTAGTATGAATTTAGTATTATTTTCTTTTGATGTATTCAATAATGGGATTGTGAAGTGGGATGTAAGTGCATACGAATCCCAATAAAGGTTACTATTAATATTAAATATTTATAATATTAATATTTCAAAACTCGTTTCTGGTCGGAAACACCGAATGTCGAATATACTTACTAGTGACATCTAACAAATTGCATTGAACTAAACAATTTCGAAACAACGAATGAAGCACCCACATCTGGGAGACTTCTTTTGAGTGAAGACGAATTAACAAGACGCTTGACATTCTGTTTAGATAATTTCAATGGTATAGCCTAGCCCAGTGGCTATGGATGTCAACTTTTCACGAAGTATCGATATTTTTTGCTATCGCTACTTTTGAAACTTCGATACTTTCGATACCCAAGCATCAACGAAAAGTATATTATCCAGTATATTATCGACCCCATTTTTCCGAAGTGTGTGTACATTTTGAGAATGAAAAATATCGCGGTAATTCCTAAGTAATCAAATTAATGCTTGTGAAATTCTTGATTGAGTAAAATAAGTCTAAACTAAGTTTTTGTCAAAAAGGGGCAAAATTTAAATGAATTTGAATTGTAGAGAAGCATCGATACTAATTATAAGCAACAATGCAACAAGTATTTTAAAAACAGGATCAAGAATCGAAATTTCGCTCACAATCAGATAACGTATACCATCCTAGTTGGTGGTTGTGATTAACAGATGACCTCAGTGTAGGGGCATATCAAAAAGTATCGAAAATAACCGATTAGATACTATCGATAAGTATCGAAAATTAAAGTATCGATTAAGTTGATAAGTATCAACACGTGGTATCGATACTTATCGATACCGATACTTTTTTAGACATCCATAGTGATTCTCGTGTCAATTACTGACCCACCCAAGTATTTTACTGACACGCAGTTCCTTTTTTTGTTTGAGTTTACCGAGCATTAATAGTCCATGCTCGGTAAACTCAATGGTCATTAGCTCTACTCAATTCTTTTTCAATGTAATTAGTCATATTAGAGGCCAACACTATTGATAAGAAGAAGAATTCACTTTAATATGCATCCCCACCGAGAATCGAACCCGTGGTCAGTAGCCATAGACCAAACCACTGCGCCACTTGACTGGACACGCAGTTCCTTGAAAACTAATTCTTTATTTATGCGCTTTTTACGAGTTCAATATTTTTTGTAGCGATTTTTCCGCACCCTGAAACGGATGGAAACAAGTGCTTTGATGTAAGCGTGAATGAAAATCCTTTGGCGCTGGTATTAACAAGCTACTAATGAATCGCATTAACGCAGTTACTTTTATTTTAGACGTTATGATTTCCTTTGTATTTAAATTTATACATTAAAAAGACGTTAGAACAAACATGAGTATTTAATGGTCCTTTATTATTTAGGTTGATACATTGAGAGGAGGTAGGAAGTAGAAACAAATATATGCATGTTAGTATTGATTATTAAGATTTAAATATTAAATAAGCGTTGGGGGAAATATTCTCTAAAGCATACGTAAAAATACCGAACAGTGTGGAAACTGTTGTTTCTCGCGAAGCTCGTGCATCTACCAAAAAACGAGCCCAAAAAACGCCGCGCCATTTCCACCCTTGTATCGCTTCCTTTAACAATAAGTCGAAATAAAATTAAAAATGTAATAATGTTTCCCTGCAAAATATAGTATGACTTAAATCATTCATTGGATACCTGATATTACTCTGAAAATATAATAAAAGAAGAGTTAATTTAGCTAATTGCATAGACGGATACATGAAAACATTTTGGCAATTTTGTAGTTTTTGACATTAATTTGAAGATTTGAACTTTAATGTAATTGTCTCTACAGTGGGCAAAGTATAGAATCAATTGGTGCATTAAATATTTTTCAGATGAATATCATCCAGCACGATGCACAAATGGCAAATGTTCATCGGCAAAGCTTGAAACCGCAACCTTTAGGCCAAAAAACTAACGCGCTGACAATTTCGACACGAAATCTATATAAAGAAGTTTGCTCTTAATGCAATTTATACCTTAATCTATTTGTGACAAAACTTTGAATACGTTTGGGAAAACAGCTCAAAACGGTGAAAAATCCCGGTAAGAGAAATTATTTCAATATGTAGACTTCATGTACAAAATTTGACATGCAAATCTGAGTCGGACATATTTCAAATGTCCGACTCCCTTTGTTAGAAGAAATTGAAAGCCAATATTTAGGGATTTTGACAAGCAACAACCATGGCTCAGTTCAGGCCAAGTTTATTCCTTTTTTTTTTGAAAAATTATGCTCCTTTTAATTGAAAGAAGCAATAGTCTTGGTGAATTATTCAAAATCCATTGAAATCGAATGATTTGATATTTTATGCAACATCTCACAGCATTTCAATGATTTGAATAAATAACTTCATCTTCAACTTACACATCTTGATGTATTTGCAAAAGAATGAAAACTCGAAATCTTCAAGTGTAAAAACGTTTTACAAAGGCAATAATTTTTGAAAACTCAGGGGTCCTCAAAAAAGATTTCAGTTAAAAATATATAATAATTATTCAGGAAATGTAACAATCCTTTGAAGCGGAGTTTGCAAGAATCAATGTGGCTCGGAATTAATTATTAAACATTGAATTAGTTGAATTTTAAAACAGCAACTTGTAGAAAACAACTTTTTAAGATTTGTTTTCTGAAATCACAGGAAATGTGTTTGGTAGAAGTTGTAGCAATAATATTGATTCTGCAATAAACATTGAAAATATTATATCAAATGTATCTGTACCAAATAACTGCATTTCCACGAAAAACGTAGTTATAGCTTTTTTAATGATGATTTTGTCCATATGTTCTTGTGAAACATTCATTTCATCAATAAATTTTATGAAGTCTTCCAATAAAAAATAACTTGAAACCGATTTAACTCCGAAATACATACAATTGAGGAACAGACAATATAATCCAGATGTATCGCTACGCTGTAGAAAGATGGCGTTTAATTTTAAGTTTGCATCTTGACTTAAGCATCCCTCTGCACACATCATTTTCCCTCGTTTACTTTCAACTCGTCCTCCTACGGTTTGTAAGTCCTCTTTACACCACTCTGTTTGTACGTGCGCGTAGTGGACCCTGACATACTTTACAAGAAGCAAATATACGCCATTTTTGTTAATTGTAAATGTGTCCATCTTCAACATCAGTTGAGTAAGCAAGGAAGTAAGACCCTGTTAAATCAGGTACCGCATTCTAATCGGGAATTAAACCTTGATAATAAAACCGCGAAACACCAAAAATTTAAAAAAAAACTTTGTGAAAATAAACAGGAACAAATGTCCCAATAAGTTTTGTTTTGTATAATGTTAATAAGTTACATAACTTATGATAAATTAGAAATATTGTTAATATCTACACACCTAGACTATTCTAAATAATTAAGAAAACAATATTCATAAATAACTTCAAGTTCATCGGTTGATTGGTTGTCGAGATATTTTGTTTGTTGATTTGAAGAACATGGTTTTGAGTAAAACGAGTATGAAAATGTACTAATTATAGAAAATAAAAAACTGATTTTTAATTTTGATTTCCATTCATGTTTGTTTTTACTTTTCTTTTCCAATTAGTTATTCCCATCGTTTCAACGTCTTTTTCCACCTCGCTTAACCATGCAGACTTGGGTCTTCCTCTTTTTCGCCTACTGGTGGGCCATTCTGGGTAACTATGAGCATATTAATTCCCTTTGGGTAAGTTGCTAGCCTTAACCAGGTTGAAGAAAACTTCTATGACGACAACCACAGATGTTGATATGGTTGCCGGAGCGAGTAGAAGTATTATTGTCACGACCAGGATCTAAGTCGTTTTAACCTTTAAGACCATTCGGGTCCTGCTAGGTATAAATTCCCCTTAATTACCCTAGTATTAAATATTTACAAAATGAAAGTACTACTAATTCGACTTTAAATGGGGAACATTACACTATTTATTCAACCAACTCACATAAAATCATGCAACGGTTGCAGTTTAACGTTCACGCGCATATCAAAAACACCTTCCACCTTAGACATACAAGTACCTCGGTACGAGTACACCTTGAGCATATTAATTACACTCGTTTTCCTCAGCTTCTTTTGCACAAGCAATCTGGAATCCATGTTGCTGCCCTAGTTAACTATTGCCATATCGCGCTGTAACGTATTACGCTCGCTTATTACGAATTTTATACGAAGTGCTCCACAAATGAATGAATGAATGGATGACACAATTAAAAAACAGTTAAAACCAGCGATAGAACCTGCTAACGCTTGCATTGTACTCAAATCTATCAAGTTTTGAGTGCTTAAAGTTGGGTTTGCTAGCGTTTGATCTAATATTTGCACTGCATAGTGCATTATGCGCGAAATGCAATTTCCAGCGTCAGCTAATTTACTGGAAATGCATACTTGCAAAATGGCGAAAAGAGGAAACGCATTAGAATGGCAAGTATTTGAACAGGGAGTCTACTGGTGCCATGATAACGTTGGTGGAATTTCGTACAGGAATTTCTATTCAAATTTCCTGCATTAAATGTTAGCAGTGATATGAATTTTAACGTGGGGGCACAGTCCAGTCATTTCCAGAGAATGAATAATAAAATTTTGTAAATGTATTTTTTAATAAAATGGGTTGGAATTCCCAACAATTCCAAATATTACAATTTCAGTTTAGCATATTAAAGCGTGGATTTATAGTTTGTATATTTATGCATGTGTGTGTATGTGTTTTTTACATACGTATACGGTAGCATGAGTTGGAGATTCTATGTGTATTAGACATGTCAGTCGATGATGAAATATCGATATTTTCAATATCGATCAAATCGAAATTCCACAGGTGCGCCATTTGTATATGGGTTTCAGGACTAATTACAGTAGCCAACAATCTGCAGTGGTCATTAATTCACATGGAATCTCGGACTCATACACCGGCTACAGCAGTGTTCCTAACCTCTATTCGTGATTTTTTGTTAATATTAACCTTATGATAACAAAGAAAATCGATATTTAAAATAATACTAACAATAATAATAGTACATATGTAATACAGATATTATTTGGGCACCCCTTGACAAAATTGCCAAAAATCAAAAAATCGTCCAACGCCGATCCGGATGAAACTCTCAGGGTACATCAGATAGCATGTTCTCACGAAATATGGGGCCTGTAACCCTAATAGTTTTCGAGATATGGCTTCTCAAAGTAAAAATTTCAAAATTTTTACAAAAATTTGGGTCCTCTTTAACCCCCTACAATTTTTGCCCTAGTTGCAATTTTTTAAAAACGTCTCACTCGTAACTCATTTGGTTGTCGCTGAATGAGAATGAGACGAATCTCTGCGATGATTAGTTTCGAAGTTATAGCGTATGTCAGCCTTTCCACCAAATATAATAATTGCAATAATACATAAAAGTAGTACTAAGTAGTCGCAAACCATCGATGTTGATCTTAATCATATGATGTCAACAAAGATAAATGGATTAAGAATTACTATATAGAACCTAAAATGTTGAACAATATTAAAAATCTCGAAATCGATATATCGATATTAAGGAAAATGAAATTATCGATAATTATCGAAATTTTGAGGCCGATATTTATCAATATCGATATATTTTTGACATGCCTAGCATTAATGATCGCTGTCGATTAGTGGGAATTATAATTAGTTCTGAAACCCGTAACAGATGGCGTTCCTATGCAATTTAGATTTGATTGATATTTATAATATAGATATTTTCAAGGTGATATTTCAATATCGATATATCGAAAAATTTGCAATATCGATTTGCGCAAATATCAAATATGCTATTTCATCATCGTCTGATGCCGGATAATCGTGACAGCAGTTTATTAAGGCTTTATTCTTAAATTTCTTTATTCTTATATTCTTAAAGTACAGAAATAAAACTCACTAAGTAATGCAAATTTAACATTCCATTTAATCATCGGGGCCATAATTGTGTGTGAATCATAAGTGCCCTTGAGATACACGTACGTATTGCGAAAAGTTTAACAATAATTCTGAATAATTCCCTTGACATGGTATTTAAGTATATTTAAATCTAACAAAAGCCAAAAGCAAACCACTTTGGCTAAAATCCTCCAAAAGACAAATCATTTTTTTATAGTTTTATTTTGTGTACATTTTTTAAAAGTTTCTTTTGAACTATCGGATAATTGGGTACTGCTTAATCGGGACAAACCATGACAGAACCGATATGTCGCAATTAAGCAGATTTCAGGGTAATCATAAAATATTTTGATTTTACAAGAGGAGGCTCGGGGGTGGACCGTGAGATTTGCATGAAAACTGATATTCGTGTAAAAGAAGACTAGAAACTAATACTAAAGCGAAACAACGCAACTCCATTTTGAATGTTCAACTGTACGTACGTTTTTATCTTTATACATCTTTGTATGTCTATATTTTAAATAAGAAATAATACACATTTATTATGATAATTATCGGGACCAGTATCCAACTAGGTCCAACTATCCAGTTCAATTTTAATTTCAAAATGTATACATAACATAATGGTTGAATTTTCCCCGAAACGGTGCGACCTATATTCTTATAGACTAATCCAACAAATTTTTAAGTGAAAAATGATTCATAATAATTGTAGAAAATCAATTTAGTACAGAGGTTCCCAAACATTTTATAGCAGCGTCTCCCTTTCTTTAATACACTTTTTTGCGGTCCCGTGTTTCTTAGGGTCTTTTTTCTCAGGGTATTTTTCTTGGGACTTTCAGATTTCGTGTTAATCTAATGTCACTACGTGTTCAGAGGGACTTATCACAATTTTTTAGGTGATTTAGTGTGTAGTCCTTCAATTTTTGTTCTAGCTATGGAGGGTCTTATCGCATATATTTAGGCATACAATAAGCCAGTTCGAGAACTTTTTGCCGGTTCTGAATGCTCTGAAGTATGTGTTTCAGATATTGAGGGACCTACCTCACTTTCTTAGGTATAAAAATCATTCAGTTCAAGCGCCTTTTGGTGGCTCTGATTCCTCTGAAGCATGTATTACCCTTCAATTACTTGTTTATTTAACTATTACTGTAAATTCTCGCGCCTTCCCTGAGACCTCTAGGGGCTTCCTTAATGAGGCGCGTCTTCCAGTTTGGAAACCTCTGCTCACAGTGTATACAATATAGGTTGTCTTTTTCACAGTCCTTTTCAAGGAAAATGCTTGAGAACTTCGTAGTCTCGCCCGATAAAATAAATCATTTCTAGTCTTATTCCACACGTTTATCAATCAACTTTCATGCAAATCTTCGAAGCCTCCCCCCTTTGTTAGTTTGGAGTTATTTTCATATTATAGAAAGTAAAACTGGAATGAAAATCGAGTTAGGGCATGTTTAAGATCATTCTAGATAGTGAAACTAAAGTAGAAATTGAAAACACAACCAACGGGTTAAGACAATGACACGCTTTACAATTACAAGTGATTACATTCAAAACGAGAAACAAAGTGCGAGTAATCATTCACAGTTAAGAGTTCGAAGCTAGTACAAGTACTTTAGCATTATACCTGTTGAATCTTTAAAAGCCCAAAAAATACCGAATGTTTTCCAGTTTTATCAGTAGGAACCTTCGTAATCAGTAAGAATTCACAAGGCCGTTGAAACAAACAAGACTAGTAATGAACTTGTTGGGACTTATCTAATCTTGGGTGGTAGGAATGTGTGACAATGTCTCACACATACAATTAATGATGTCACATTTACATGATTAGTTCATGTTTAATGTATTATTTTTGTTTTAACGAAACACACTGTGACTCTGTGACACTGTGACAGCTGAGACCTAAAACTCCTGAGTGTCCCAACGGAAGTAATATAATAGGTAGGCACGGTGGTTAAATTTAGAAGTTTAGAGCCCTTTGATATCCTTTACAAGTAACATCAAAGATAACAGTGATAAAGTGGAATTAGTACTTGACATTTAGAACCGAAGAGCGTTGTCGTCGAAACAAAAGGAGGAAGGAAAAGTCTTCTGTTGTCCTAATCTCACCAAGTTGGAAATGTGTTTTGGTGACATGCTTAAAACATCACCAGGGATTTTTGTTCGGACACCAAATTGTATGAAATTGTTCGAAGCGAATAGGTCATAAATTTATTAGGTGACAAATCGATGTAACAAAAAACATTGGTCAATCATTTTCTCGAAGTGATGAAAAGTCCAAAATATCAAATATTTCTGATTTTATTTGAAATTAAACACGTTTTTTCGAAGACTTCAGAATAGGGGAGTCAAAGACTTTCGGTAAGGATACTACCGATATCTGACGATTCTATACCTAGCGATTTTTACGAAATCTGAATGTATTAAAAATAAGCACAACTATACTTCCATGTCGTGTGGACAAACCATTCAAACCATGCTTAGATATCTTGGTTCATTCATGACAATTGAGAATAATAGAAAAAAATACCATCCAAGTGGCGTAGCTCAAAGTTTGGGACCACAAGTTCCCAGGTTCGACTCCTGTCCCTGCTACGATGTGAAAAGTTTGACGCAGCATAAAATAAATGATGAAGTGCCTTGCCTACTCTATGAGTGGACCTCGTACACTGGTTGTAAGGCAGCGGAGTGTAGGTAACAACCACGAAGTGAACGGAGTGGGATTCATGTCAACACGGACGTTATTTCCTATCAATCTAAACCTAACGCTACATAATTACATAACTACTAATGGCGCATGAAAGTCCGGACCTGTTGCTAATTGCCGTTCACATAAATACAAATATATACACTCATTAACTGCAATATCTACAATTCTTAGGAAATATTAAAAATAAGTAAACGAATATATGCTCAACGTAATTACTCTCAGTTTACGTATTTATGTAAACATTCCCAACGAATGTAGAGCAAAATAAATTATTTTTGTTATCAATAGTATTAGTCTCTAATATGATTAATTTACATAAAACCCAATAACGATACTAGATAATTTCGACATTATCAATTCTTTTGAAGTATGGAGGAATAAGACTGGATTCGAATAAATAATCTCGGATGCAGAAATTATTTGTATGAAATGTCGTCAGAGTTCGGGTATTTTAATTTTTACCGTCTTAAAACAGTGCAAATCACTTCACAATCGCCTCTTAATATCATTTCCCCAAAATATTATGGTATATGTTAATATTTTGAAATGCCGCTTAGAGATGGCGCCATGGGAGTTTTCTAAACTTTTGATACCGATAAGTATCGATACTGATGATATAGTTGACAACTTTGCCAAGTTCGATATCAAGTTTCGATTCTTTATATATTTGAAAATGCATATTCTTAAATTTGGACACCACTATTTCAGAACCGTCCATCTTAACAGCCTATATCCAATGAACATATTTTCAAACATATAACATAAATAAAATGGGAAATATTAATTATATTTCAATAAACCATAGACCAAAGTAATTTTAACGTGCTAGTATTTTTTAAATTAGCAATCTATTCCCTCAAAGGAATAGTCTACCAAATTTGTTATTAAATAGCAGTAAACGATGTATTCCAAGTTGGACTCACTGGCGAATAATATATTTTTCAACCGCTTGGATTCTTGGAAATAGGCAATTAACGTAATTAATTGAAAACCTATAAATCAATGGGGATATTTAAAAAGAATCCTCAAAAATACAAAATGACACAAGTATGAAAACGGCTATTTTAGCCACGACGTTTAAACGTTGGTTTAAGTGTCATTTTAGCGCATACATCTTAATAATAGAAATATTGACACAAACAAAAGTATCTACGTCAATGAGTTTCAAGCGATTTTGACACCTACTTACTACTAAACGCATCCTTTTCAACTCCTGTTTGTAAAATACACACGTTGCAATATATATTTTATTAAAAAACGGCACACATAGTTCTAGGCAAGTCAGTAAGGATATGTGTTCATAGTATCACGCCGTTGACTCAGCGCGATCCGCTGATGAGCAGACATGCAATTATCGCGCATGCGATAACGAAAACTGTGTCTTTCAAGACTGCGTCAATCGGGCGTTTCCGGTACTATATCTATCCCCTTAAAATATACACGCATTTATTAAACTGCTAAGGGCAACATGTTATTATCTTCTACGTTCATTCACAACATTGTCTGATAAATTCAAAGCTGAAATCTTATATGGTGTCAAGCTGAAGCATCAATTGTCACATATGAATACAAATTTGACTTAATGACTAGAGTATTATTGCCAGAACTTCCTCCATAAAATTAACATAGGGTTAAAGTAAACTGGAAAAGAATATTAACTCCGGAGACATGCTCAAACCAAATTTTTTATGATGTACGTTTTACTAATTGTAAACATACTGAAGAGATGTTGGATGTTTTTAAGTTTTTTTATTGTTCGCGGAATGCCCAAGTGGTATGCCTTAAGATGATGGTTAGCATACGTGTATGCCTTGAGATGGTTGTCGGCATACTGCACAGATTATATACAGATCACCGACTTCCTTCACGCCGATGGGGACAAAAACATTAGCGCCGCATATGTTTGTAGGAGTGTACCATTTTCTTCGGTGGAGTCGCGCATATGTTTATGCAACCATCTTGACTGCCTCCAAAATGGAGGGGGGTCTTTATTATTTGATTGCTTTATTAAATTTCTAAATAAATATTAAGACGAATTATTCGCTTTACTGTCTATTTTGATTAAACTTTTTAGACAGTTATTTTGTCACGCAAAGACGAAATATTATTCCTCCGCATATCCACTGCTGGATGGTCTAGTAGATTAATTGGTCAATTGGGTTACGATGAATTAACCATGTTCGATTTTGAATATTGGAGGTGCTCGCATGTAAATTATTATAGTATTCCAATTGGTGTTTGCTTCCTAACGATTGTATTTGTGTCGTAATTGCTAAAACTACTTAAATAATTCCTTGTTGGTAGATGATAGCCATTGATTCTTTTAGGTCCCAGCAACTGTGTTGTCACTAATTACTAGAATGTTAATTATTAATAGAATTTTTCGACTTCCTTAATATTCATTAAACAACTAGATAGACTTAATACTCTGCTAATTGTAAGAATAACAAACTTACATTTTCAGTGGTGGCTTGTGGTGAAGGTAACACAAGGTCCAGTAATTGCGACCGATACAATTCGAAATTACTAGCTGAACATCAGGGCACAGGAATCCCAAAAGTCTTAGAGAATTGAATCATTGCCGTCGAATAGAGGCATGTTCTCAAGAGACACTTAAGTAAACACAAAATGTTAACACTGAAAAGTAGACATCAAATTCGTAATTGATAGAAGTGTTTTTAACGATTTTAACAATGACTCACATTTACAGGTTAAGAATTGAAACATGTACAAATTCGGGATAAATCGTATTTGTTCGGTGCATCAAAGCGCCACCAAAGTTTGTAGGACAAAGTTAAACACTATCCATCTTCCTCTATTAGCGCAAGCCCTACTTCTCTTTCCTCGGAGTCAGCATACCATGCATATATCACACCTTGCAAAAATCTGTTCCTTTGTGTAATAATGCAGGCTTACAGTTGCCACATGGATCGACAAGAGGGACATGCTGAACAAATAAAATAATGAACCGATATAAATAAAATAATAATAATTCTAGAAATATTCTGTGCAATCAGAGTTTTGTTAATGAATTGAATTGGAATTAAAAGGGGACTAACTTGAACCTTACATATTTATTTATAAATCTTTGAAGTCTTAATTTAAAATCCTTACAAAAGATTTATAATTTGGTTGTTTATTTCAATGAAACTTTTAAGCTGTTGTTCAAGTTCCTTTGGAGGTTTACAAGTTGCTTAGATTTTTCATGACTTTTTGAGCTAATTAGGGTCGAAACAAAGAAGAAATGCAAAGTTAAAAGGCGGAGAGTTGGGCTTTAATGAGAAGAAAGTTATGGTGCTAATATTATTTTCCATTTTACTTTATTGTATCACCCTCAATGGATAACAGTAAATTGTTGAGAATTATCCTATATTGGTAAAAGTACTATAATTATATAAAAAATGTTATGGAGCAACCTATTGACACGATGTAGGGTTTTTAGAAATGTACTCGCTTGGCATTGTTAACGTACCGTTAACTACCTGGGAGAAAGGGAAGGTAGAAAACAGAAAAGATTCTAAGTGCAAAATAATCATTTATTTAAAGACTAACTAATAGGTTCAAGGCATTTCTGACTTTTATATTACCTTTTTATTATATACTGAAATTATTTCCCTCTTGAATAAGTCATCCTTGTCTTGTCAGAGGCTAATTTTTATATTTCTCTTGGTGCAACATTGTAAGCTCTTGCCGTATAAATATAACGTGCATTAGTGTACTTTTCATATGATGTTTCTGACGATCACAGCGCGTATTCTACGCATCGCTTCTTGATAGGGACGTCAACTTTTCACGAAGTATTGATACTTTTTGGTATCGATATCTTTGAAACTTCGATACTTTGATACCCAAGTATCGATATTTATCGGTATCGAAAATACACATTGATGCCATCTGTTAATGTATTTTCAAATTATTTTTCACTCCTTACAGTAATCTTCCAGTATATTATCGATCCAATGTTTCTTATGTTACTTCTTGGGTTACATATTGAGTTACATATTGAGAATGAAAAATATCGCGATAATTCCTAAGTATTAAAATTAATGATTGTATAATTACTGAATTAGTAAATTAAGGAATCTCGACTTCGAAGTATCGAAACATTTATCAACTTTTAGTACTTTGTTTGCAACGAATTGATAAAATCGAAAACTATAGGGAATATAACTTTCATTTCGAATTAAAAATGATCAAAAAAATAATAAATATTTACAAAGTATCAATACTAATTATTTTACAATAATTAGTTAACTTGAATTTTCATTTTTAAGTATCGATACTCTGAAAGGTCAGGATATTGATTAGTGAAATATTTCGGTGATTGAATTAAAAAAAAACTTAAATATTGAAAACACGAAGAATTTTCACACACATACATGAAACGTTACTCGACCAATTCGTTGACTTCAATTTTCATGGAAGTCATTGGTTGTTGTCAAGTAAGGCAGCCGTTATCTTATTATTAGTCTAAAGAAAATAGGCACAAACGTATTTTGAACTCATACTTATATTTACAAATGTTCGGTATGTCATCAGATTTCTCTCTGTTTTTTTATTTGATAAATATCAGTGAAAACAAGTACTATTTATTTATGTGAATGTAGTAATGAAATAATTTAGAATAATTTCAGAATAAATGGAACTTTAAAAGTATCGATACTTCAGCAGGAACTATAAATTTGTTAAAAATTGTAAATTTGAAGGTATAATATTGTATAATATGACATCAAAAACTTACTGATTGAATTTCCATATTTTCAAAATAATTAACGCAGCAGAGCAGTGAGCAAGGGAGGAATCTGTCACTCAGAGTAAAGATGGTCATTGGTGGTTGTAATTAACAGATGCCTCAGTTCTGGGGAATGTCAAAAAGTATCGAAAATGACTAATTCGATACTATCGATTAGTATCGAAAATTAAAGTATCGATAAAAGTCGATAGGTATCGTCACGTGGTATCGATACGTACTGATACCGATACTTTGTTTGACATCCCTAGCGCTTGAAGAGTAGAGTTCAATATGCGCCCAGTCGCGCATCGGCAGCGTGAATGATTTAATAAATATGCATAGCGACACTATGCAGGGAAAATGAATTGTTACTATTATATAACCTGATCTTGTAACTGCATCACAGTGCAACAATGGAATTGTATTTTTTCTTCCCACTCCTACATGTACATTGACAACTATCCGCTGTGATACTGTTCATAGCGGATAAATGCATGCACACCTCCAACATTGCTTTGACTGCTTTGAATCAAAACGCAGCCATGCAGAACAATCGTCGGAATGCATATCAAATGCGCATGCTATTCTCGCCATGCTCAACACTATTTTGCACAGTCAATATCTGTGTGAACATGTGAAAATATACGGGAGTACTTCTTAAGAGAACTTCATCACTTTAGCGGTAACGAGATAAAAATCCCAGTTTAGATCATACGGGTAGTACTATAAAATAAACATTGGTATTCACATTGCGGAAATAAACATTGAATGAAATCACACACAATGAATCCATAGCCGGAAGCAAATTATACAATGTGTATTACCATTCCACAACAATTACAATTAATTATTCGGTAATAACAATTGATGTGGTGGGTTAGCGAGTTTAATGAACCAGTATTTCCTATAATACTTTAATGGATTCCTGATTAAGCTGTTAATATTTGTTAATGTGCGGTTTATACACCATTTATTTAAACTGATATATCGCAATTACTATAATTCGTCGATGTTACTCTGTTTAATGACTTTTCAACAACGTCATTATCCTTTACCACCAATAAGTGACTAGAGTAAATGTGATAATGATCTTACAAGGAGGGTATCTCAGTTGTCCGTCACGGAATCGAATGAAACTTTTTGTACGTGTAGCACACATAGAGAAATAATTTGTGCCCACGGGGTTTTACGCCGTTTTGAGCTGTTTGTCCAAATTTTTTTTCACAGTTTGGTCACAATTAAAGCCTGGTATATTTTGTTTGAACAGCAACCTTTGACGTATCGGTGGTTAGCGTAGTACAGTGGTTAGCGTTAGCGGCAACCTGTTTTTGTATAAAAATATTATATCTAACAAATAATTATATAACAATAAATAACACAAAATAATATAGTAATAATATAATAATGTTAGCTCTTTCTTCAGAAAGTTTTACTACAAACCATGCATATGTGTGAATGGTGTTCTTATATCAATTACAACGAGCTATATTGGGAAATTGATTATGTTCCATGTGTTTTGATCTTATAGTAATCAGAGATTGTTTTCTTAATTTTGGGTGAAGTATTTGCGTTTGGACGAGAACCTCTGTGATAAATTCAACGAATATAGAGAAAATGGAATCTGCATCGAAGAAATTAATTACATTGAAGGGAGCAATCATTCATATGGTGAAATTATTACAAGAGCATAATCAATTTCACAACATATCTCATTCATGTTCATTCAAAAATGCTGCTTTTATAAAATATGCAACATGTAGAATCAATTGGTGCTTTAAATGTGAGTCTAGGGCTGTTCATCGTCGTTCATAGCAACGTCGGGCACATCTCCGCGCGCAGACCATCGTGGGTACTCATCATCGTCGTAAAATTTCATCGGGATGGCGTATCATCGTAAGAGTTATAAAACATGAACGGTTGCTTTAATTATTATAAATAATTGCAGTATTCATGCTTATTATATTAACTACCAGATTCTTTTTGAGTTTTTGAAATATCACATATAGTTTTTGAAATACACGAATTTAATATAATTACATATTTTTCAAAAACTATATGAGATATTTCAAAAATTCAAAAAGAATTTGGTAGCTAATGTAATAATCATTAATACTGCAAGTTGTTATAATAATTAAAGCAGCCGTTCATGTTTTATAATGCTGACGATGAAGTGTCCTCACGATATTTAGCCCGACGTTGAAGTGAACACACGATGGTCAGCCTGCGGAGAAGTGCCCGACGTTGATTTGAACCACGATGACCGGTCCGGCTAAGTTAAATGTTTTTATGATGAATATCATTCAGCATTTTGCACAAATTGCCCCAAATAGTGTGCAATTATGAATATTTTGAATGTATATAATGTTTATATAGTGTTATTTATTGTTATATTAGTTAAATATATAATTTTTATTCAAAAAAAAGTTCACCGCAGACAATATTTGAACCCACGATCCCTCGGTCAGGTGGCTATAACGCTAACAACTGCGTCTCGTAAGCAATAAGACAAAGCTTGCTGTTAAAGAAATATATAACGCTAAATTTTGACTAAACTTTGAATTTTTTTGGGCAGACAGCGTAAAATGCCGTGGGCACAAATTATTTCTATATATGTACTACACGTACAAAAATTTTCATTCAATTCTGTAACGGACAATTGAGGTACTCTCTTTGTTAGCTATTTGTAATCTTAATTACGTCTTAATTACATTATGCTTTATTTGATTGGAGTAAAGTTTAATTTTCACATATTCAAAAGTTTCGAGGTCATAAACGGTAAATGTCTTTTGGGTTGTATTCGCCGGATCGGGGTCAAGGTTCACGTCACCCTTGCATGAGATGAGAACCTCAGGAGTTTGTTCGTATCCAGGTTTACGCCAACTTTTTGGAAACTTAATATGGAGGTAAATAAAAGTCAAAATAAGTATGAACTGCGACGGCGGTCTAACTGCCTGCCGCATGAGAAAGCTCTAAGTGAAAACTTGGAAAACTTTTCTAATGAATAAATTTCAAGTTTAAAATTGCTCCGAAAAAGGTACGAAAATAAAAACATGCTAACATCAATGTGGGAAAAATTACAAGTAATAATGGCGAGTTACGTGATTAATATTGGAGGAGTATTTTCCTTTCATGAGTAAATAATGATGTGAAAATATTGATATTACTATTTTCTAAGAAAATACAGTATGTTATCTGGGAATAAATGCGTCCGCTTTGTTGTAATTTAGTTCAGTAATTAACGTGTTAATATCTAGACCAGCGTTACCCAAAGTGGTCATGATCCAGCATCGGGCCACAGACCAGCATCAGATCTATCGCGACAAAACATATATGAACATTAAAATTGTTTTCATTCATATTTTATTTACATAACGTTTATAGTAATAAATTTTCTCACATCTATACATGTTTAATAACATGGTATAATACAATAATGCTCAAGGTGAAGCAGGTCTTTGTAGAGTTCCACTTTCTTACAGATATAGACGTGGCATCTATCCGAGAATGCTTGTTTACCATTTTTACATATTATTATTAATATTTATTAAAAAAAAGCAACAGCCTATCGACTAAATAGCCTTTCGGCCCATGAAATAAACAATATAATTTTATATCATTAGAACAAAAACTGAAAATATGTAAGATTTTATGAGGAAAAAAAAAACATTATTCGTTCGTACACTAAGGCGCAGAAATTTGTGTAGAGACATGGTGTTATGTACAAATTTAATAGCAAGAGATTTCTAACGATCGAGGATTGGTGTTATTCCGGTTTCTTGATAACGAAGAAGGTTGGCAGGATTATGAAGCACATTATTGGGGTGTCTAAGACGTGTGATAGTACGTAAGGCGGCCCGTTCCCAGAGTTACAGATTCGGTCTTGCGTTGGTAATAAGGTAGAGAGCAGCAGCATAATCCAGAACTGGTAATTTATTGACTTTAATATGGTTATCCCAATTAAGAATTTCGGCTGGTAAGGCTTGAAAAGAACTTACAAGGAGCGTGTTTCAATTGTCCAACCTGAAACTTACTAACTTAGGTTAGAAGGCAGGCACGCTGACGAATACGCCACGAAACAGATACGCATAAGTTTGCTGATAAAGAAATATATACCACGCTTAATTATGATCAAACTTTAGATTTTTTTAGGCAAACGGCTCAAAACAGCGTAAATTCCTGTTAATACAAATTATTTCTATATATGTACTACACGTACAAAAATGTTCATTCAATTCTGTGACGGATAATTGAGATATTCTCCTTGTTAGATCTTTTTGCGACGGTTTCCTTCGCTGTTCTTGCTTGTAGGTTGAATTTTTGCATATTATTGCATGATTCAAAAAACATAGAAGAGTATTACGGGTACGCTAATGCTCAGCTTCTATGGAGTAATTCACTTCAGCAAAGTTCCAGTGGGATAATTGCAGTTCGAGAAAAAAGTAGAAGAGTCGGATTGACATATTATTTAGTTAGTTGGTACGCTCTAGCAGAAGTATGTATTTATACTGTTTCTTGCAGTTGCTATGTGAAAAAGTAAACTAGTTTCATGTATACAATATTCAATATCTTTTTTTGATACAGAAATTATTCTCATACATAATAGACGTAGAAAATATATAGCGTACAACTCGCGTTCCTCACTTGTATGAGTATTCTCATACAATTTCTATTACTCCTGAGAAAATGGGTACCATATCATGCTCTTTGTACAAGATACCTATGATTCCTACCGAAAACATACAATAACGCATAGTTTATAGAATAAGCAAGCCTCTCTATAAGCACAGTTCTCTTCACGCCGTGCATTTTTGCCCTTTTAGTATCGGCACCGTGCGTTTTAGGCTCTCTACAGACGGTGTCGTGCGTTAAGAGGCAAAAACGCGCAGGACCAGTTTGATCGATATGTATTGTAAATTGATTATGTATTTTAAAGTAGGTCTAAGCAAAAGGATCGCAAGTAGAGTATATATTACGTACGTACCTCAAGCGCAAACAGAATATTACGCAGTCGTAGAGCGTATCTTCAGTTCATGTGTAATATGCACTTTACTGCACTATAAATGTCCTACCGGGTCGTGGTTAAAGAAAGTTTGATAATCCCTAACTTAGGGAGCCCAGTCACAAATATCGAAAAATATACATATATTTTGGTATAGAAAGAATCGTTATTACAGTGTCAGTCCTAATTGATGTCAACATTATTGAAAAATGACCTTGGGGACTATTGCGAACCGATGGCTCTGCTATTTTTTATGCATAACGCCAAGTTGTTTAGTCTATTCCTAAGTTTATACATTATTTTGGTAAAGTGGAGGAATTTGTTACACTTCAATAATCTGTGGGCCATTAAGAATGAAATATATAATCACAAGCCACCCAGAGATTGAAGTGGTTGACGCGACGGCCTGGCGCCTTGCATAGGTCTGGCAATTCTCACCACCAGACCGGTCTTCGTGGACACATGTGGTGTAGCTTGGCTTGTGCGCTTAGGCATCGAAATCGGACACACCCTCAAAGAGAGAGACACACACCGAGAGAGAGAGAGAGAGAGAGAGAGTGACCGTAAGACAGGGTGTGTCTGCATGCATGGCAATAAGAGTATTGTAAAGGAAGGTGGTACCGCAGGGAGGGTTATGTGTGGGCAGTACGCACCAGCTTCCAGATTTAGATTATTACAAAATAAAATCAGTTATCCGATATGCGAATGAAATTATGGAAATAATTAAATTCATAAACCGAGGTTCCCATTTAATTAAATTGCTTGAATCCTAATGACAAGTTTAGGGGCTCATTCCATTAAAGCTAGAAGTTTCTATTGTTATATAGCAACTGAACTGCACTCATTACAAGTTTTGCAATTAAAATATAGCTGGAATCAGGAAATAATGGAAACAGGAATAGTTTTTAGATTTTTAACAATAACAATAATAAACTAAACTTTAACGTATTCCTATTTGTTTCCAATCCCACTTTCACCATTTCATCACAAAAAAAAACACATTCCCAATACACGAAATAGAATTGCCATTGCCCTTCTTTTCCACGCCAAGCGTTTATTGTCTTCTCCGGCTCGGTTGTTGTTCGTTCAACCTGCATTCACCTGCCGTCAAGTTCACGCTCTCGTCCGCCGTTGTTTCCGGCGTGAACGCGCACGCGGCCCAGCTTTTGTTGCGCACCTTTTAAACGTGCGCTCATCCGCGTACTAATCTCCATTGTTTAGCATGCGAAAATTCGGCGCTACAATTGCGCGAACGCATTGCCCTTGTCGAATGGCGAAAACGGTGGAAAAGCGCAGACATTTGTCGACCTACTTGTTCACCGCGTGACGTTGCTCACACGTTCGTTCCTATATTATCTATCCAGTATGTTATTACGTAAATATATGCACGGAGAAGTGTTGTGTTTCTAGTAATCATGAGCAGTGGCATCGGCGATATGCGACGAGAATGGTAATTAATAGAAGTGACTCATAATCGGTAGCAACGGTGACTAGTAAAGGTAAACAACTTCGAAGGTGGAATGCTATACGGACAGCATTCAAAAGGTGTAATGTAAGCTTACTGCAATGCAATAACTGGATGAAAGAAATATGAGTTTTGAAATTGGAGATTGGAATTTCAATTCGAATGTACCAACGACAGTGATAAGGCAAGCTATTGTACTTCCGGATATTGATAAGAATTGTAGAGCACAATTCAATTTGTTGATATATAGAAATATCGAGATGTGGTCTTACCATATTTTCTATAACGTCTTCTTGACCGCGATAAGTGAAACTAATTTTGCTAACTAATTATAAATGGGATGACTCAGTTGATAATAATTTTAGAAACTTCAATATGATTCATATTTGATAAAAGCCTTAAAACTACTCATTAAAATTGTTTTTTTATCTACCAGGTGATTATAACTTTAAATTTAGAACAAATATTGACATGTTCAAAAATTCCACATTAAAATGGTGATATTTGTATAAATAGTTGGCAACTAGTAAAGTAATATATTGTACAACGAGCATGGGATTGTACCTTTTTCCTCACGAGTATGAGAAACCCGTCTTCCTGCTCCAGTGTGGTAGGTACACAAGGAATGATTCTGAAATGTGTACATTATACAACAGAAGTAGAAAAACAATATTTTTGACTTTTATGATATGCCTCTTAAGTGTTTTTCACTAAGACCTGGGGGCTTTGCAAGGTTTTCTATGCCTGCTGTACAATGATCACATTTCAGTAGTAGATCACCTTTATTTTGGCATTTAACTGCACGCTTACAAACTCCTTCGCCAGTAAAATAATATTTACAAACCAAATAAGTAAAGGGGAGCGTAGTAGCCCAGCTGGTAAGAGCGCTGCTTACCACGCAGGGGGTTCCAGGTTCAAATCCTGGTCGAGACAATAACACCTCTACTCGCTCCGGCAACCACATTAACATCTGTGGTTGTCGTTATAGAAGTCTTCTTCACCTTGGGTGAGGCTAGCAACCTACCCAAAAAGGGAATTAATATGCTAGTTACCCAGAAGTAATTCTAGAAGAATGACAAGCCACAGGCTTATGAGTGTCAGCGACAAGACGGGTGAATGAAAGAAGAAGAAATAAATAAAAAAATATATAAAAATTAACAAATAAAAATAACGATACACATGCTGTATACCAACCCACTCTATTATGTCATCCCACTCCTCCGATTCTATTTTTCTTATACAATTAGCCTCACTATTGTCACACTCTCCCCTCCCTCTCCCAGCCACTCTTTTACATTCCCACCGGTGCATTCCAAATCATTCACCACCTCCTCACATATAACTAAATGATCCCATGTATTAACGCCGCTCCTACACCACACATACCTCATGTACTCATACCCCATCCATACCTTTCTTCCCTGTTCTTGTGTTCCACATCTTCTCTTCTACGGTCACGTTCTTTTTAACAATATAGGCGGGTCTCCGTGCTATTGTTTAGTTTAGGCCGTATCCTGGGTTACACGCACTGTTTCCGATACATTCTTGGCGCTTCTGCTCTTCCACCTCTCGACCCTTTTCACGCACAAACCATTCCAACATTCTAGACTCGCTTACCATTGCTTCCACTGCCTGTTCAGACATACCCACATTCTCATACTCCCTTTTTCTGCTTTCTCTCCATCCACTCACCCCTTTCCCTGCACACCATTCCCATATCTCCTTTACCAATCTCCCTTTCCCCATTCCCTTCAGTTTATCCTCAAATCGTGCTACTCTACTCACAGACTCCCACTTAATTGTCATTCTTCTACTATCTTGCAACACAATGTACTTTAGGGTAGATCTCTCGAGTTTCATCAACTCCTTGATGAAGCATGCTCCCTCTCAATTATCTCCCATTCACTCAGTCCCCACACTACAATACAATAATCTAGGTTTCTCACACACATCCCATAATCTCAGTAAGACATCCCAGTTATTCCCCCACATATTCTCCCACATTCGTTTCACGTATCTCCAAGCACTCTTCGCCTTGCCTTGCATCCATTTCATATGTTCCCACCACTTATCATTTGCACCAATCAGGAACCCCAGGTACTTAAAAACATCCACTCTCTTGATCAGTTCTACCTTCCACCTCAGACATTCTAACCTTCTCCGGCTACCAGTATTCCTACACAACATCCACTTAGTCTTCTGCATATTCAATCTCAATCTTCTTTTATCCACATACTTTTCAATCCTCCCTAACATCCGTTGTATGCTTTCCCTGTCCCTTGCCAACAACACCACGTCATCTGCATAAGCGAGTATCCATACCTTAGTCTTTCCCAATACCACATCTCCATCCTGACCCTTCGCAAAACCTCCTCCATAGAACAAAAAATGTGAAACGCTTCACGATTTTGCGTGACATCCTTGCGCCCGAAGCGAGTACATTTCAGTATTGTTTTGATTAGGAAATACATATTTTACAAATTTTCATGACCTACTTCATTGATAAGCAAACAATGCTGTAATGTTCCGTGTCATATCCCTGTCGGCGCAGCGGCGACGAAATAAAAGTGGTAGAATGAAACAATCAAACAAGACTTGAATACTTGACAACAAATTACTTTAATTTTAGTATTTATTATTTGCTTATCAGCAAGAATAGAAACTATTGCTATGTATTATTATTTTCACACATAATAATTGTAGAAAAGTATAGTCTACACCTCGCATGGAACACCCTTTCCTCACAAGTAAGATTTACAAATTATCATGCTCCATGCTGTCACTATATTTTTATTACTTTGACAAACCTATAAGAAATTATTAACATGCAATGTGATCTTAAATTCATATCTTGTGATTGTGCATCGAAGAGTTAAAAAATTCATATTTATACAGTGAAGCCTGCTGTATGTGCTACCTTTTGTACACGGAATCCTGTCCTGTATTACGCGGAATCTTTTTAATACAGATACTGGAGCCCGAACCTCACTCCTGGAATCTTGTACCTTTTTTGTCGGTTTTATCTAATACCGACAAAAATACAGTTTTTGGCTTTTTGCCCGCCACATTTCCAAAAAACCATTTGCAACCCTCCTCCATTTGCTGCAACGTAATCATGGATAGTATGAGAAATCAGTCATTAACGGAAAAACTAGTTCGTCCCGTGACTTTCTGCATACGACAGGTTTTACTGTATGAGACTAGTGGGCGTATCGAATTTGGTATCGCCAAACCCCCCATATATCTTCGATTTTTGTATAAGCGCTTGGATCAATACAATTATATTTGTTTCCTATTGATTCTGATTCTTTTGAAGAACGCACTATTTTCGATATTTTACGCATATTTGTACAGTCATGTGTTATCTGTATTTTGATTTATCTGAATTGATTGACAAATTGTCGAAGGTTTTGATCACACACTAGATGCGATAACAACAACAATTCATAGGAAAGCGTTTTTATTGCGCGATTTTATTACCTATTAAGATATCGAAAAAAACATACTGATATCTTGATTTAACACTTCTACGGTTGGACCGGTGCATATTTCGATGTCGGATTATATACCATTGGAATCATAAATTCAATATAAATTTATTAAAAATACTTCCAAGGTGAAATTTTTTCTTTTTTTGGAAATCATACTTCAATATTAGTTGATATAAATAGGACGAAATAAACCTAGACAAAAACTCAAATTGACAATTTCCCCGTAATGATGATAAGAAGGTTTATACCCATGGGGATTGAGAAAGAGAGTATGCTTAATATGAAAGAAAAACGAAAGTGAATTGATGAATCGTTCGCAAAATACAGTAAGGTAAAAATGCAGTGAAGATACATCCTATAAGTTAAAATAAATTCTCACACAATGACACTTCTCTTTTTATTTTAAATGTAGTTTGTACAGGCATTTTCAGAATGCCGCTAAGCAAACTGAATGTCCTTTGCGTGACCAGTACGCTTGGTCTCTATTGTCTCAAATACGGCCTCTAAAATGGTGTCATACACCTTTTTACATGTTTAATTCTCTTATTGCAATTATACAAACAATAAATATTCTATTTCATTTACGTTTTCGTATATACCCGGGGGTTCTCAATTTGTCAAAAAATTCTAGAGTTCGAGGGCCCCACATAGAGGTGGGTAGGATTAATGTTGAACAGATTAAAGCTTATATGCTCCAAGGCGGACCTTATGGGACCAGGTCCATGGCCACTGGTGTATACCATCTGTCACAGAATACTTGAATTGTTTGACAAATTTGGTATTTTGACCAATTTTAAAATTTGACCCTTAAAGGTACTAATTTAATATGTCAAATCCTTCATTCTTATGGTGAGAAGGTTGGGCAAGCTTGAATATTACAATGCAATAAGATCAATGACTTAATCTGTTCTGACGGATGCATTTTAACATTTGCATAGATAGACTAAAAAGGAAAATCGTCTAGGTAGCGTAGAGGGTATCACCTTGACTCTTCACTTTACACACTCTACACTCAAAAAAAGAAACAAATCAACTGAACTTCTAGAACCTATAATACCATAATCAACATCAAACATGTAATAACAACAACAAAATGCAAAAACACACAATAATAATATGTAACACGCCGGAAAGACCTTCAAATGTCGATAGACAATAAAATATAAGAATCATTAGTTCTGAAAAATATTAAAAATATATCATATGGAACTCATATGTTAACATAAAAACCAAACGCGTATATTTTAAAATTATTCCAAACAAAACAAGAAAAGCATGAGTAATTATTTAAGTGAATCACGAAAAGTTTGTGGTCATGATACAGCTACCACAAACACGCAACTTTCGCTACATTATCGGCGCTAGCAAAAAGTTAGACGCACACAAAATTTCCCGTGACTAGTTTACCTTTGCATTGATCTCTCACGCACTAGAGCAAAAACAATCACGACCATTATAGCTGCGCATAAAGTGCATATGCATATGTATATATTCAAGCTATACGAGTATGTAAAATGAAATGAATAACTAGTTATGCACTAGTCTTAGATCTACACGAGGTATTTAACTCGTAAACAATTGACATTCTTGCGAATTAAATAGTAGCTCCAGACATGTTATATTGTTGTGTGAATTCAAATAGCTCGCAACAACAAAACGACCTATTGTTACTCATTTTTCAATAGTTTTAATCAAAATTGTAGTGATAAAAAACTGTGATCAATTATGGGTAAACTCGTAGTTTGATAGTGGCTGATAAGCTTGATATTGATTAAGTGAAGGAAAAGAAAAAATATATATGCACGATATGAATAGTTCATAAAATAATCGATATCGAAGTGAGCGTAAAGTAGGTCAGTACATTTTATCCGTACATAATGTACACGTGCCTACACGTGGGTAAACTTGGGTAGTACAGAGGCAAGGAAAATTGATGATAATATGTGAAAAATTCCTCTGTCATCACTTGAAAATATGAAAAACAGTAAGAGAGTTGATCTCCCTCTCATCTGAAATAAACTTTCAAAATCATGAGCGTGGGTATTTGTTAAATTCCTTGATTTATTTAAGTTTTTAACATTACTAACTATACTTTATAACCCTCAAAGGGCACCAAAACTTCACAAAGACCTTTTGAGAACTTTCTAAAAAATCTAGGAAATGCTTGAATGTGCTAAACAGTGCTTAAACTTACCAGTTCCACTGTCAAAGTATCCCCATAACGGTAGACCAACGGCGGTAGCTCCAATCACAAAACAAATGAATCCCAACACAGCGACACATGTCGAATACAACGGCTTGTAGTTTTCCGCCATTTCCACTCATCATATCACCCGCACCCACTCACAAAGACCTACCATCACTGTTCCTACTTCCTTACACTGTTCCGGTTCCTACGGTCCTAACTGTATTCCAATGCCACTATGTTTACAAGCACGGGGCACGTATCGCATTCGTATCACTGTGTTACCCGGCCTGTGCAGGATTACGTATTAATGGAAATGTATATAGTTAGACTTTGCGGAAAATCGATAAGGAAAATAGTCACGAAGAACAAACATGAAAGGATCGTAGGTATTTTTCTCCCGATTATTGCCGTTGCGAATGGCAGGACGCACCCAAATTCGCATTCATTCGTTTGCCGGGCGTCATTTAGCAGGAACGCGCACTGTCCAATGATCACCGCACGGCACACCGGCGAGAAAAGGTACGGTCTGCTGCAACAGGCGGCAACAGCGCAGTTGTTTGGGTTTTTGTTCCTCGGTACGCTCACGGACGATTATTGATGACCGATTAAAATGCACGTACGCACACGCTGTGACATGACGTCAAGTCTTCATATCGCACGTCGACAGTTACCAAGTTACTATTACAAAAAGATGGAAACTTGTGTTGGTAGAAAGTAGTCCTCGACACTTTAGAGCTATCTGCAACTTTCCTTACACAGTCCACAAGAAGTCATGAACACTGAACATTCAACACTAACAGTAAAACGCAATTTGGTACCTTTTCGGTACTTTTCGTATCCTTTTGGTACCAGTGGGTTTACGCACACTAATTTACAAGATGGACGTTTTGGGAAGTTTTATTTGGATGGTGGCACCTTTAGAAAACGTGGGAAATTCGCGGGGGAAAAACGGGGAAAACGCACGCCGGACGCTCGTTCGCTTTCGGATAGACAACACGCGCGTCTGCAGCCTGCTGGCGCTTCTCGCAGTGCGCGCGCCGCGTGTGTGAGTGCCGCGATCCGCGACCACTTTGTAAACCAGTTGACTCGCCTCCGACGTTGGCGATGCCACGAATGATGCCTTTGCGTGTGCAGTGCTCACCTATGCGGCAGCGGGCGAAGCAGCAGGCAGCAGGGCCCCGCGCGCACTAGGTGTGTGCGACCAAGCAAACCCGGCCCCGCGAATGCTATAATTACATTCACAATCGCAGCCGATTCCGCCCGTCTATGGTCTTTAATTTCGCTACGATTAGCCACTGCCACCACCACTTGTGCGATTAGGCCTACCCGAATATGCCATGCGCCGTATAAGACGATGATGTAATTATTTAACAGTTTTTAATTGAATTTTGCTATTTTTTTGCTACGCTGAGAAATCATCTTGCTGGCGTTGACTTACTGCCGCTGGCAATCGATGGTTTGTCGTTTGTGACGGTTTCGAACACCTTGTATACGCATGGCACAGTTAGATGTTTAGAATGTTTAACTATTCATATACTTCGCGTGGTAACCTTGGTACGTGAATGTGAAACGCATCAGAGAGTCGTCGACCGCTCGAACTCTTCATTTCTTTCAATACGCTGACTGTTTTTAAGTAATTTTGAAGTTAACACAAGAAAAATTCCAAACATAGCACGCCTAAAATCGATAAATATTAGCAATAGATTGGAATAAGTTATTATCTTAAACATAAGTAAACATAACTGTTATGATAATCATTTGTTCACTCATTAATAAAGTATTCCAGTCAAAATTGACAAAATACTATTCTCGTGTTCTATTTGGTGAAATTATTTAGGTTACATTATACAATATACATTACATTCTGCATTATCACCGTTAGTTAGGTAGTTTTTGTTAAGTAAAGTTAGGTGAGGTTAGATTAGGTTAGGTTAGGTTATGCTACGTTAGATTGCATTAGATTTTGTCAGATTTCAATGGGTTACATTAGGTTAGGTTAGGATGGGGTTAGGTTGGGTTAGGTTGCATGGTCATCAGCAAACACCCCATATGCTGCAAGTTTCAAGCGAAAAACAAAATCATTGAGCAAGTAAACACCTGCACATATTTACGCGTTGTAATAACCAGCAATAAACAACTAGACGAAGAAGTTTGCGGCACAGTAACTAAGGCCACGAAGCTATCAGGAGCCATAAACAATATAATATGGAAAAACAAATACCTCAGCACAAAAACAAAAACCCG
>JAODAC010004207.1:0-33365 GCA_027575185.1 Mimaenictus wilsoni
CTCTACTGACACCTGAAATTCACTGCGAGAACTACTCTCAACCACAACAACAACATATACATCAACAACTCACCTCACCAACAAACAATTGTATAAACACAAAAAAATACTTGTAAATAACCACAATACAAAAAACGAAAAAATAAAAATTTAAAAAACATATCCATGTCGGAAAGACCCACAGAGGTCGATAGACATTAAAATATGAGATATTATTATTATTCTTATTATTATTTATAACCATAACAAGTTTTACTGCTTATAGTAAACTTGTTGGTAGAATTGCCTCTTTTTTAGGTTGATCACGATGGCTTACGGAATCTCCGAAGAAAAGCTGTGGACCCTTATAGTTAGGTACTTTTCCGCGCACAGATCATCGTTGGTACATTTCATCGCGAAGATATGTTATCAACAGCAATATAAAACACACATGGTGCCTTTACTTATTATAAAATTGTGTTGAATAAAAGCTTGGCATATTAGCTAATTGTAACTGATTATTTTTGCATTATTTGAAATAACTATTACAGTTCTTCAGGTTCTACAGGTCAAGGACTATTATAGGATTTAAGGACACACGACTGTGTGAATTTCAATAATTTAATTGAATTTATTTAATTAAAGTGAAATACAAATATTATATTGCATACAGAACACATATTGTACTTATAAATAACAAAACATTTAGGATAACCTCAAAATATACACGCTTTGTG
Organism: Mimaenictus wilsoni; assembly: GCA_027575185.1. Lineage (NCBI taxonomy): Eukaryota > Metazoa > Arthropoda > Insecta > Coleoptera > Staphylinidae > Mimaenictus > Mimaenictus wilsoni. The sequence goes on from JAODAC010004207.1 coordinate 717, forward strand.
CAAGTAGTGCTCTCGAACTAGTGGATATTTGCGAATTCTCGCATTAATCAGGAAACAACTACCTAGATAGAATTGTATCAATTTTAGGATTATTGTATATTATATATTGCTATTACTCTCATAGTAGTTTAATAAAAGCCCCACTCCACCTTTCATACAAATAGTCGAACTATATTTATTTACGAAAATCAATAAGTGGGAAGTTAAAATGAATTCGTAAAATGGGAAATTCTAAAGTGAAAACCATAGAAAGCAACACTGCAGTAGTAAATTCTAACAAGTTCTACTACTGCAACCTCGAAATATTAAATAAACCAACATCTTTATTTCTCTAAAATTGATCACAAGAATATGTATATCTCAAAAACCCGATGCCGCCTCTATAAATATTTCTCTCTGATTTCCTGCTTGTTGAATATATATATATTTATATTAATATGAACAATTATAATAATTTGAATAGGTGTAAAATTTAATTTGATTTTTTATTTCACAAAAATTCCCAACTTTATTAAATACCTATTACCCTTGAAATAATTAAAAAGTTTCAATGTAATTCAGAATGTATAAAACTACCCACTCTACAAAGTTATGCTAGAAAGTTTATGGTCTACTAAAAAGTTGGTGAAAATCGTACCAAAGTGAATTAAATATTCAAAATGCAGAGATGAATCTGAACGAAATGTTGATCAAGTTTTCCACAGGAAATTCTAAAAATGTTTACTGCACGACGTGAATTGCAATTTAATTTTTTTTCGCATTTCGAGAAATTTTGCTCGACCTCACTAACATTGAATTGTAAATGTTGAACAAATATTTATGGCGTTGCTTTATAGTTGTTTGTATTTCCAAAAATAGTTTCGATTTCATGCGGTTTAAAACGATTTTTTGGTTTCTTTCAAAGATTTTTACAAGCTATATTTAGAAGAAAATTACTTTCCTTCTATAAATAATAAAGCTGATTGATAATCCTTTCACTTATTACTTTTTCATAGTTTTTCCGTTGCTAATATATTAATATTCGTCAAATCTTAATCGAAATTTCCAAACATCTTTCCTAGCATGTTGTGAATTTAATCAACGTCCGGAAAGCCGTGAAGTTGTGCCGGTGCCGGCACCGAAACGAAAATTATGATCGGTGGGCGCCCGAGTGTTGACAGCAATGGCAAGTTGCGACCGGGCAGCGGCGAGTTGATTAATTAATGGACATGTGAGCAGGCACACATCATGCGCGAGACGTGCCCGATGGTGGCAGCATTGGCGGAGTGAGGAGGGCCGGCCGTGGACCAGCAAGAGAGGTGGCAGCGACATGTGGACATCATCCGGACGTGCGCATGCATAAATTGCATCTCGACCGCAAGTGACCAAGTTGTTTACCCGATGGTCCAGCGCGACGGCTACACAATGAGCATATGCCCTGTTTCGAAGGCGATTCTGGCAGGGATGATCCTGGCGGACGGCTGGAAGTCGACCCAGCTAACCGGTTGTAATAGCAACGACACGCGCCCATTGGTTCACTTGCAAGCCCATTGCAGCAGTTTAATTAGGGAAATATCTACACGTGGTTATGTCAAAGCAATAGTCTATGTTCTATATGCTCTATTGATAGAAATTATTATTTAGGAGGGATTATTAAGATTCTATTGAAATTGATGTTGTTTTAGATGTTATGTCAGTGTGGCTGATAGTTTGTGAATTAAATGAGGTATTTTGTGATGTTTCATGACTTAATTAAAGTATTTATATTAAAAAATTAAAAATCACCGGGAGGGGTTTCTGGTCCTCCATCAGGCACCTTCCCAATTGGCGCGTAGGGGAAATCCTCCCAGATATGGGTGGTACCGGAGAAATTAAATACCCGGGGCAGACCAAACTTGTCAGCTGCGTCTGATTCATAGTGAACGGCAGCAAACATCAAGACAGCTCTGTTAGAAGCGGAGGAACCAATACTCTGGGACTTACAATCTCAGTTTTAACCATGGAATGGACTCCTATTCATTCCCCAACCCTAATTTCAAATAGCGTATGATGAAAATTTCGCTAAATAGAACTGGAGCAAAATGGACAGAAGAAAGCAAAACAACAAGGAGAAAGAATAAAGGAGTACTGGAGGAGAAGAAAAAGGAGATAATCATAATCATGAGAAACTATTTCACGTGGTTTATACGAATTTCTAGTCCATATCTAGTAAATACTAAATCAATCAAACACTAAGGTGAAAGAAAAATGGATCAAATTAGTGGTATTATAGTAAGGTTTATAAAAAACTAGAGATGGGTACACTCATTGAGGCGTGGTTTGACGTGCAATATTCGGATCCCGATCATCCCCAGCTGCTTGATCTAATTGTAATCTCCTCATATATTTATTGTAAAAAATCTTAACGCTTGAAAAGCGAAAGCTTTTCGAGCAAGTTATTTGTTCACATTCTCTCGGATTTATATATCCTCGCAGTAAAGTAAGTAAAACAATTAGTATAAATTGAACTAAATCCATTATATTTCATGATATTCAATAATTTACAAACTATTTCAGAAAAAAAAAATCAGTCCCATAAGAATAGATCTTTCAATAAATAAATCAAACATTAACAACATTAACAACATCAAACTGAGAACATAAACGTCACGTCTACCTGATAGAATTCATAAAATTCCGCGCATACAAATAAGAATGCATCGTAAATCCTCTCAAGGACTACAGAAAAACGTGATCTTAATAAACAATTCAAAAAAGAGCAAAACTTAAACTTTATATAGAAATATTCCATGAGAATAAACTCAAAACAGATTTTATGGGACGCGAACTAAATTCCAGGGAATAAAGCTCTCAACTTAAATAAGACGACTTTATCTGCGATAAAATTGAGGAGAAAATTGAAACAACAAAACTGTTAACAATTTTCCATACATACTACAAAAATAGACTTGAAAAATATTGAAAATGTACTCGAAGAAAGTTTCCATTAAGAGTTAAACAAAGGCAATGGAAATTAAAGAAGTGAATGAAATACATCAAGTTAATACTAGTGGTCTTGAACACACAAACAATTATGGTAAATACGACCAATTTATGGTAAATATTGCAAATAAACCTAGTAAAAATAGGTCTCTTTTATGTGAGCGCAACAGTTAACTTTAAATTGAAATATTTTCATTAAAAAGCACAATTTCCCAGGCAGCGATATCCCCAACAACAAACCTAGGACGTCAAGGAAGATCTAAACGAATTCTGCGAAATAAAAGTGTGCGGCGCGTGCAAGCAGAAGTTTACCAGCGCTGAGCGAATGTTGAAAATGTTATTTTAAAAGACTTGAGGAGCACTTCCATCGAAAACCCTACCGAGTAGGAGGAAGAGACTGAAGTCCCAGTCCCAAAATGCATATGCAAATCATGGAATAATATTGCCCGGGATACAGCGCCCAGCCACAGACAGGACAGCCTTCAGCTTCTGTTGGACGGCAAAATAAGCGCCGGAATTTTCACTCACATCCACAAACACCGTAAATATTACCATAATGTCGAATTCGCTTTCCGTATTGGGCATATGCCGCTGTTGCCCGCCACGAAAAATAAAGGGATAAAACACCTTAGCGCTTGTGTTTGAATTCATCGTCGAATTCCGGTGCGCAAGGAATTCATATCCTATTTCCCCGGAGATATTTAAACCGCACCATGCATCGCACATGGTTTACGCGTAATGCAATCATCGACGATTGGCAATAAAATGTGTATTTATAGTTTGGTGCGCGCCAAACGACGCGAAAATAATTAAACAGTGCGCACCGGGCACGGTGACCGCGCTTTCCACTCTATCGCCGCCGAGTAATAAATAAATATATTGCATTGTTTATTCACGGCTAGCACGAAGTACACATTGCAACAATCATCTTGCAATGGCGTTTTCAAGTTTATCGTTGACTAACAACTATAAGCTTTGGCGAGTCGAAAATGGCATAAATTTTAAAATTTGTTGTCATTTCTTTAGTGCTTCTAAACTTTATTTATTGGAACGATTATTTTTCTTTGAATAAGTCAACAGTAATAAGTAAAAAAATTAATTTTAACTTATGTAAAAAAGTGGATTTGTGGTGATTCTCTAGAGCTGGGATGAGTAGCCTGCGGCCCTCCGAATATTTTTGTGCGGCCAGCGATGCATTCCAAAATTTGTTCATTGTTCATTAGAGACGATGTAAGTTCCCAGGACCCGCTAAAAATCAGCCCACTAATGAAAAAGGTTGTTCATCTCTGCTCTACAAGTTAGTTTGCATGATTGTGTTATGTATTATTTGCTATACGGTTAGGTTAAACTATGTTAGGTTAGGTTATTCTGTTATTAAATTAGTCTCGATTTTCTCTATGCTATAAAATATTGTGTACAAGTTTGTTAAAGTCTATTCCAAGTTAAAATGGAACATAAAAGTCGAGAAAAATGTTCGTCAACTTAACCTCTTAAGAACTATGAAGTTCAGGTAAAATATACAATGATTTCTATTAACTTTTAAGAAGTTTTAACCAGAAATAACTATGCTCCATGAATTGGGTAACCATATATTATAATTTTATAAAACGCTTTAAGACGGTCCGTTAACTTCTTATTATTATCGAAATTATTAACTCTCGAGTTGTAAAGTTGTGGGACCTATTTGAAGGGCTTTACTAAACACATTTGGCTCAAAACGTCTAATTAATTGGTTGGATTGAAAGCATTAGTGGATGCAAACTGCCTTAGGCGTCGTTCAGACGTAGGGACTCTTCAGATCGCCGGTTTCAGGCGTCGAGCTTTTATGCTTCGATTCGCAAGGTTTCTTCGAGGCGCTTCGTCTCCTTTTAGTAACACAAGGTTAGGATCTAAAGCCTCGCCTCGCACGCTCATGGTATGAACGTTGCCTTACCACATTGTGTGAGTTATATGCTCTCATCTCGATACATTCAGGCTGCGATCGCGCTTCAACTTGCATTCGTCGCTTTTCACATTAAAACATCGCCACGCTCCTAGTTTAAAAAGCACCTTAAAAGGACCAGAGTGCTTACCCTGGCATTGCACGGCTCAGCAACCTGCCAAGCCTCTTAACTTTTAGGGGTAAAATATCACTAACAGCACCGGTCAGTGGAGGTGGCTCGAAATAAACCACATCGAAACGATGAGGCTCAAGAATGGCCTCGTGGGAGTCTCCTTACGAATAGAGACAAAAATTTTCTGAGCGATACCTCGGTGCAACGAGACACGAGGTACCCTTCGCCCAGGGACGTAGGACTCATGCGCCTTTTTGGAGGCTATTTCCTGGATCTCAGGAACCTTGGAGGGTTCCCATTAGAGCAAAGTGAAACTACGGCGGGGTACTGATAGCTGAGACTTTATTTGTGAAGAAAATTGTTGGATCTTGAAATGGCTCTGAAAATAAATCAGAAAATAGTAGTAGTTATGTTGGGACACCCCTAGTCCTACATCTATCCTATTCCAATTCCTGTTTATCCTATTATACCTAATTTTTCATTACCACGTTAACATAATTATATTTATTTTTGTTTATAATTTTCAACGTGTTCCTAACTTATGTAATACCAGAAACATACTGACTTAGAATAATACACTAAAGTTAGCGAATGTAATTTTACAATGCGTTGCATTGTAAAATTACGTTCCGCACTATATAAAACAAATTCAACCCCAAAACCATGCTGCGTAATGAATTAATTAAATTACCAATTAATTTGTTCTTACAACTTATATTGGCAAAGTTTCTCTCCACACTGTTGAAAACATAAACTACACATATTTACAGCAAGTTCAATCTAAGGCAAATTACGCAAAAACTTAATTAAATTGAAGCGGTTTACCCTGTTTATTGCACTGGCATGTTGATTAGAAAATATCGAATATACAAAATCTGAAAACATCCACACAGATCTATATTTTAATTACTATTTTCAATAAATATATATTAAACGGAAGTATTCAAACAATTTTTGCCCAATTTGTAGCAAAACTAACGTTCTATTAAAGCTATTTTTGTCTGATGGACACGCATATTGTTCATAAATGAAACCAAGCGAGTAATTGTGGTTCTGTACGCGCACAAAATGCAAAATTGAAAAATACAAAACGTATAGTGTATAGTACACAATATGGAATACAGTGAGTGGCTCACGTATTTTTTGCGACAATGGTCGCTTTTCTATGCTAGAAACCGTCGAACATGTAATTTGAAATCGTTCCGACGAAGCCATCAACGTTTCGGGTGCATACAATGAGGGACTAATGCGATGGAAAATTAACTTTGCACATTCATATATTCAGCGATTTTCGGCCTATTCACTGCAGTCAAAATTCCGCGAGCGTAATTATGCGTCTTTTGTTTTCGTTTAGTTAATTAGGGAATTTGGGAAATTGCGTAATAGCCATTCACGTTGGTAATTCAAAAACGAAAGTTGGCATCAAAAGAAATTCTTATAATGATTGACCTCTTGTAAGGACGTTAAAATATATTTTAGTAAAATTATTTAATTCAATTCTCAAAAAGGGAACATTTCACGTTTTGAAATTCTTAAATTTCAAAAGGAAACTTCTAAGGCTTCGTTCAGACGAAGAGCGTGTCGTGGCATGGTAAAGGTCGATCTTTTCAAGCTCTGTGCATTCTGACTGAGCGCGCTTGAGCTTGAATTCGATGGCAGCACCGACCCTTGTTTTCAATTTTTCAAAGTGAACAACAACGCTTAGAATCGGTTTGCATTCAGTAATGCAAAATGTTCAGTGTCAAAAATCTAAATTGAATTAGAAACTAAGGTATATTAAAAGCCTTTTTGGTCGTGGTTCGTCCTAATGATGCTTATACAATGAGGAATAATTATCAAATATTTGATATTAACACTTTTTGTCCGTATGCAAGCCCCAATCCATAAAAGGGAACAAGTGTAATCCTAAAAACAATCAATTCTTAAGTTTCCAACCGTTGACTGTGAATACCAATCAGATATATCATGATAAATTTTAAATTATGTTGAATTCTAGACAGATTATAGTATTATAACTTCGATTGATTTAAAAATTAGAAAACTAGAGTTAAAAATAACTACGATTCATGTTAAAATAAAAAGTTTCACGGAACACACATAAACGTAAATATTTCTACTCAAATATTTATTTCTATGTGCCACTTATTTACTATAATATTATTTGAAAAATAAATATTTACATTCAACTGTGACTTAATTCCCATAATATTTACCTAACGAAACATATAAACAATTAATATTACATTCCATGTAAATGTTTGCAATGATAACCGCTCCAAAAATCGCAATTTTAACACACCGACAGATACTAACTGACGCCAATTCAAGCGAAAAGTTAATATGCCACTAATGACAGGTATTAAATAAAGCCATTATTGCATTATACATAATTGATGCCATTTACCATGCACACATTCAATATTATAAAAGTGTACACGTACTGAATGAGAGAGGGAGATAGCACAATAGAGTGAGCGTGAGAGAGGGGCAAATACAAAAAAAAAACATGTTACTAGACTACTGTTTTTACAGTCGGGTAGGTAATATTTCTGATAAAATATGGAGGAACTAATTTGATACGACGCTAGCAGCACGACCTTTATCGTGTGACATAAACGTACGAAATTAGGCGCACGCGGAAAAAAAAAGAAATCTGACTTATGTTTAGACGAGGATAGCGCGAAAATATATATTTATTTCAATGCACAAAGGTGAAGTGGCCGGTTTTCGCGAGGTTTATTACGAGCGAACACGACAACTTGCATGCGCATATCTCTACGCGAACGAGCAGCAAAACGTGCGCAAAATGCGCATTTTGCGGTCATTTTACATTATTACGACTGCATTTCCGTACATCTCATTCGCAATGCACTACAATAGGAAATTATGCAGACCTGCATACATTTGAAATGAGCACCCCTTTCAGTTGCATTTGCAACGCAGATATACCACCCTCACCCTCACCCGTCTCCGTCCCCCGCTACACCACTGGCCCGACTAGTATTTCAGAGCGTCATCTGTATACTGTATACTGTATCAGGTAGCGTAGGCAACTTTATATGCATTAAAATGCGATTCGCGACCGGATAGCGAAGGTAGTTTGCCCGCTGTTGTTTAAGTTTGCCGAATGTGTTGCGGCATTTAATCTCGCGCGCAGATTGTCACGCTTTTTTCGCACGTTCATGCAACGTGTTCAGCATTCATGCAATCAAGGTGGTGTACATTGTTGTACGTGTTGCAGGCGCGCCTTTTCGTTGCTTTTTGTTGTTTGGGCTGCAGCTCAGCGGGCGATACAGGGAAGTTTTGCATAGAGAGTTGTATGTTTGTCAATTCGTTTATTTGCAGAATGAGGATACGCTCCGAGTGCGAAGAGAGTGTTAAAAGAATATTCGAATGGGGATTAAATAGCGTGCTAAACGGCTGCGAAATGGGGGATGAAGCGTAATTCTCGCTCTGTGGATTATTATAGTAGGCACTTTATATACACTTTGGCATTTTATGAATTATTAAAAATATTCAGTTTTTATTGCCTTTTTTTCTAGTGTTAATCCTGATTTTATGATTTTATCATTATAAACAATTTAATTGGTTTATTAGTTGTCTATTTCATAAAATACCAATAAATTGCCAATAAAATAGATTTTTTCAGTCAAAACATTGATCTTCGAAATTTCAAAGAAATAAAAGTTTTTAAATATTTAAAAAAAGTCTAGGTTATGATACATGAAGTTACCTATGCTTCTAAAGCTTAACACCAACTGTTTAGATTCATTTTATCACATATTCATGACATTGTTTCAAATAGATCCAAATTTCAAGATGATAAAAATGAAGTTTATAAACTTTTGTTAAGAGCAAGAGATATTTATTTCTTGAACGCACTAATATCATGATATCGTCATTCGGTGATTCGTGATTCTAGCGAAGCTGCCTTTGTCATATTAACAAATAATTATTGGTAGGCAAGTTTTTGGATGTTAATTACGTGTTTCATTATTAGTAAACAGAAAAAAAATAAAAATAGCTCGATCCCCTCTAAGTATTATCCTTCCATTCTCTTACAACTTTCACAATCATGGAATGGGGGTTGCCTCTTTGGAAATTTACCTACTCTTTATAGAAAATCAACAATTTCAACAATTCTATAAAGGGTATAATTGGTCGACATACTTTTACTCCACTACTCCAGTATTTCGTCTGTGTACGCTTTATTTCTACAGATAAATTTCCAATCATTCCAAAGAACATTCTAAATAATTGCAATAAAATTCGCTCAAATTTCAAGGATTTATAACGAAAGATATTCTTAATAGCTCAGATTAAGATAAGTAAGTTGCCTATTTCTCTAAAGCTTTATAATAAATTAATTAAAATTTTATCATGCATCAAAGGTAACCTATCAATCTACAACTATTTCTAATCCCTTTTCTGTCCCTAATTATACTTGTTTATAAATAATATGACTAATATTCGAATTAAACTAGGTTAATTTGATAAAAATTAAAAACCATACATTGATCAATCATTAACATCCCTTAGGAAAAGCAACATTTACTGATCTGACTAGATGGTGGTTTAATTAGCTTGCTAACGACATGTTTAACAATTTAGTAACTGTTTGATTAGTTCTTAAGCGCCCACCGCCTACCGATGCAATTACGGTTAGAACAATATGATCTGATATCAGTCGAAACATCGAAATGCTTTGAGAATGCATAATTTATATTTGATTAGCCCGTCAGTGTATTACATCCGTCGGTTTTAGGTAAGCAATCGGCGCACTATTTGTCCACCTTTGACGTCCAGCGACTAGCTCGAAACCGTAATTGCAATTTGTAGTCGCCGAAAATTACACCCGGCTACATCGCAACAAACTCAGGATGATGACAAGCTGTTATAGATGGCGCTTAGCATGCGTATGATAGGCAACTCCATTTTCGCATAGAAGCCTGCATACCTGTAGTTGGACCGGGCAAACTGTTTCTACCAACAACCGCTGAAAACCTAAGATGGAAAATTAATGACGGCAATACCGGCTGGTGAGTGTTTCCCCCGCCTAACCTAATCATTGCATATTAATCGTCTACGCTTCACGTTATTAATGACCGCAGCGCTTTTCCGGCAGAGCGTAAATAATTTCCGTCAATTTCAACGCGCTTTTGCCCGCGAACAACATGCATTAAAAATGAGCATTTATTTGCTTCGGGCTTGTGCCTGCAAAGCGTACGCAAGCGTTTGTTGTCCAAGCACACAGCATTAAAAGTACAAGTTTCGAAGCGAATTGCAACTGGTGGAGTTTTTGAGGTTTTGAAATCAGTGGCGACTCGTGTTTAATTTCCGACTTTTTGAAAATAGAAAAATCAAACCGACGTTGGTCTGCTCAGGGTAATATATTTTGTAGGCAATAAACTGACGGCTTATGGTTCTAAATAAGGCTCGTCGAACAGAAACAGGACAAAATTTAACAACTATAAGTTGAACTAAAAACTTTCCCCGCATGCTGATATTAAAAAGAGGTGTGCGCTTTTAACCACACGACTGAAGTAGAACTAAATATATCCTTGCGATATTATTTGATATTATTTATTTAATTTGATGCATTGTTTAAATTGTTTAAATTTCAAAATACAATTTTAATTCGGAAGGTCTGCTATAATTGTCAACATTGAAGGACTGCTCATAGTACCAGAACAATCCTTTAATGCTGGTAACTCATTAGAAAGAAAATGAGTTCTTTGAAATCAATAAAGAACTACACTGAATGTTCCACCAGCGCATTTTTAGCGGGTTTTAGTATACATTTATTTCCAGTTTCCCTCATTCTCAAAACAGATAAAATGTCATAGCACATCCTGATACTAAAGGAAAAAGATTTCGCATTACGTGTATTGTTTTGCTTCACAACGACGCCCATTATTTAAATTGCCCCTATAAAATATTCTATAATACTCAAATATTTCATTGGCAGGATTCCGAGTACAAAAGGTTCCGAATATGGCATTTTTAAATACAAATTTAATCCAAACAATTGTGTACCTTGATATTTACAAATCGTCTTAATAACCCTTGAAATCAATTTTATTATTCTTTAACTCAATAAGGATCTGTTTAGAACCTAACATAAAATCCCGAACTAGCTCGTGCAAAGCACAAATTAATTAGTAAATTTTCGATGGGATAACAGGAAGTGAAAATATTTTGTACGTTACCCGCCACTGATTGTTTTAACATAAAATCAACGGTCCATACAATTGTCAAGCCTAATTTTACGGACCATGCATTACGTCAAGATCTCGCCAATACGTAAATTGCAACTAGCCACAATTCATTTTAGCATTATCGAAATCCTAGGATTAATGTTGATTAATCAGGCGTCAATGATAGGAGATGTTGGCAACTTCATGAACTGCACCTTAGGCTGTTAAGTTCCTTTTTAAGCTAAACGGAAACTATTCCCTAAGCATGTTAACGATTCTAAAAATTCCACATATTACATTTTCTTTCGTTAACTATTATCAGTCATAAAATCCTTAGCTTGCCATTTCTGCAAAGCACAAATTAATTACTAATTTTACGATCGAAAAAAATAGACCGTGGAAATAACGCTCCACTCTTTTTAAGAGTCTAAAGAAGTGTTTCCCAACGAGGAGCGCCGGCCACTCAAGCGACAATTTGATTGGCAAAAGTAGCAATATCAACAGTAGACTGGGTCAAATGGTGCCGTTGGTGCCCAAATTTGCAAAGTATATTTTAGGCGCGGAGGCGGCGCCGGCGGGATGGATAAGAATTTTAGAATAAAGTTGGGAATCACTTGTCTAAAGGAGAGTATATAGAAGTACTTAATTTTCTTAGGACAGGCAGCAGATCACTGTGTCAATTCCAACTAATCACGATTTCAGATTAAACTTGTCGCAATGTTATCCGTTATTTTGAGTCATCAACTGTGTCAAAATTGAGAAATTTAGCTAACTTCTTGGCAAACATTTTCTTAACAAATGTACTTGTTGATCTCTTCTCTGGAATGAGTAAGTAAACGCCCCTATGTCCGTTCCATCAATGTACCAAAGAGACTTTGCTCAGAAAAAAAGAACAATATAAGTACGAATGAGTACAAAATGTCGAAAATTAGCACAATTCATGAAAAAGATTGCGAATACAATGAATACAGAATCTTAATGAAACTTAAATAAGCTTAACACATGAAATGTATGCAAAATTGAGTTAACCCTTTTAAAAATCAAATACCTTTATGCACATTCACACATTAATTATTCGTGGTTATATTTTTAGCTAACCATTCGTACACACTACAAATGAATTCTTAATTTTACAATGGAAAATACTGAAATATATTGCAGATAACCTGCCTCTGGTTGGGATTAGGCTCAAACAGAGGAAATTAATGCCAGCTAGCGTGCATTCAAATAGAAAGCTCCCGACTAGTAACGTCCTATAAACTTTGTACGTATATTTACCTGCCATCTACATGCGGACAGATTAATTACACAAAGTTTCGGCAGGGTCACCACCATTGGTGATCATTTCTGAATAGCGCATTTTTAGCGGGTTTTAGCATACATTCGTTTCCTGTTTCCCTCATTCTCAAGTTCTCCAGTTCGGGCTCATATTTAATATCAGCATAATCCTACTGCTGGAGGTTATAAATACATATGCACAACGCTACCGTACGTGAATATATGCGACCACTGAATGGACAGCGAGCACTTAAAGAAGCCATTATACTATTAATAAAGTTAGAAGATCGGCTTGTTATGCAATAAAAACGAATGAAACGCAATGCGAAATGAGCAGTAAAACCTTCACACCAAAATTAAATATTTAAGTATTAATTACAAAATAATAGACTGTTGGCTGGTTGGTGGAGAACAGTTAACCTGTAACCCAATAAAGTCGACTTTAATCGCTCATAATTCAGAAAGTATTACAACTTTTTCAAAACTATTTTCAGTTTATGTTGGGAACATAGTTAATGTTTATATGGTACTTGTGTGGAGGTATAACATGAAATTTACGAGATATTGTAAATTATTGTGTAGTGTCGTTTTACTCTTGTTTGTGTTAGTAAATTAACTTTTTATCTTTGGTTTCGTTGGAGATTTTTAGACACTTTGAAGACTTAATCATAGAAGATGGCTTACTTTAACTCGTTTTCACTAACTTTCGTAGCATACAAGCTTTAAATCATTTCAGTTCAGTTCTTTTTTTGTATATTTGAGTAAAATAAGTTTAAAGTCTTATATGTTAGGTTTTATTAGAAATCATTGAAAGCTTTGAAGACCAAAGCTAAATGAAGATTTACATTAACTAGAAGTCACTAATGTCATTTTTATTTACGTTTTAAACGATAGATTACAGTTTTTAAGCGAGAACTATTATTTTTGTTTGTTTGAGTAAAATAAGTTTAAAGTCTTATCCTTGGTTCTTTATAAAGATGTGTGAAATCTTTGAAGACTTAAAGCTAAAATAAGATTTACTTTAACCAGTGTCCAATAAATGTTTGTCAATTTATGTTTTTGTACGTTTGGTTTCACAATTTGATGAACTGTTTTTAGGTGTGGGTAAAATAACTTCAAAGTCTTAAATCTTAGATTCTATTAGAAATTATTGAAAGCTTTGGAGACTAAAACCTAAAAGAAGGCTTACTTTAACCAGTCGCCACTAATTTTCTATCTATTTATGTTTTTTTTTTAACTTTTGATTTCAATTTTTAATCGAGAACTGTTTCTTCTTTGTATATTTGAGTAAATTTGCTTAAGAGATGTATATCTTAGGTTTTATTCTAGATTTTTGAAAGCTTTGCAGACTTATAGGTAAAAAAGTTTAACTTCCAGAAGTCGCCAATACATTTTTATCGAATTAAGTTTTTTTTGCGATTGCTATCAGTTTTTAATAGAGAATCGTTTCTTTTTTGTATCTGTGAGTAAAAAAACTTTAAAGTCGTATATCTTGGGTTCCATTATAGATTTTTAAAACCTGATTTCAAGTAAAGAAATTGAAAGACATCCCCTTACCCTACTTGCCCATTTTCTTTTCATTCATCTTAACCTTCCAGTTTAATTAAAATATATGTTAATATTGGCAAGACTTAATTGAAATTCTGTAGTACTTTTGTAACCTCTCCTCTCGTAATTTACCAACTTCGGCACTGTAAATTAAAAAATTTAATTTTCACACAAAGGCGGACGATCTGGAGTCGGGGGGATGATTGTGTATGTTCTAATGAAAGGGTGCAAAAAGTGGGACAGAAGCCTTTATTTCACGTAGCGAGTTGATGTTTAATTGATCTCGGGAGCGAGGTCATGCCCACTACCATCATCATGTTACCGAGTTTTAGTACCGTTTTTCCAACCTTCCATCATCCCCCTTAACACCCTACTGTATCCGTATCACGGCCGATCATAGTGTAAACAAACACCAGTTCCAGTGCTGATACACTGGACGATGTTTTCACTTAAGATTGTTTTCCATAAAATATTCAAATATCTCAGTCGGTTTTCTGCGAATCCCCAGGACATAAAACCAACCAGATTTGCAGGATAATTTTATTTAATCAACTTGCTTTACTATGGGTACCTAGATTTTTATGAATCATTTTAATGGAGAATATACACCTAGCAGGGTGTTTTTTTTTCTTAAACTTTATGAGGTTAAAATTGTCTGATGCAAGGTTTTAACAATTTCAAAAAATAACGTACAGTTATTTATTGATTGAATTGATTTATTCATTAACATTTCTTTTCAAATCGGTAATCAAAATATCTCAAAAATCTGTCGACCGATTAACCTGAAATTATTTTATTTGGTTATTGTATACTTATTAATAATATTCTAACAAGCGTTCCCCTTATACAATCACAAAAAGTATCGTATTCCTCTGCTAAGTGTACATTTACCGTTAAAGTTTGTTCATAAAATATCTGAGTAAGGTTAAAATACATCGTTCCGGAGTTAAGTAACTAATCACCGAGTTAACCGAGGGTAGTTAACCAACCAACAGCGGTAGTTAAGTTCAACTTATAATTTACTT
This sequence comes from Mimaenictus wilsoni, assembly GCA_027575185.1. Taxonomy (NCBI): domain Eukaryota; kingdom Metazoa; phylum Arthropoda; class Insecta; order Coleoptera; family Staphylinidae; genus Mimaenictus; species Mimaenictus wilsoni. The sequence continues at coordinate 15,780 of JAODAC010004207.1, forward strand.
ATTAAGTGAATTAAGTCGTTATATCGTCGCATAGCGCCTGAGAGCGTCAAATTAGTGTCACTTTATGCCACATAAATATAATGCCCACGTTGAGACTAATTTATGCACAAATTAAAGCGTTGACAATAAAAATAAAGAAAACATGTTAAAATGTTTCTAAAAACAACATTTTACTATTTATTATTTAAATATTTATTCTTATGTGCAAGTAACATAACTTTTATCGCGTTCTGTATAAAATTTTCTGTGAGTAAGGAAATGGTTTCTATAAAGTAATATATTTTGTTTTTGCTAATTATTCTTGTAAATTATGCATTTACATTACACGTGCTTACATTCTCACGATTTTACTGTATTCAGTAATAAATTACTGCCTAATACAATAACAAAGCAATTGATCAGTAATTGCTATCATGGATAATAGAAAGGACGCATCGTAATTTGGTCGACTAAAAACCACGGGAATAGTCGTTAATTGCGTGTGTTTACTGTATTTTTTTCTTAACGAAGTTTCTATTATTTGCATTTAAAACTTTATTAAATTAGCATTTCACAAAGTTACACAAAATATCTCAAAACATACTGGCATACAACACAATGTTGTATAGAACAATAATACAATGTAATATTTTTAAATGAATAAAAATATTTTTATTTTTAGTCCGAAGACTAGGCCATCGACCATGTGGTTCTTCAGCCGGTGCGCTTTACAATTATATTATGCATATATATTAGAATCATACGTATGTTATTGTAGATACAATATATTCAATGTAATATTATTTTAGTGTAATGTAATGTTGACGTTGTTGATGTTGTAGTGGTGTTGTTTGTTGGGTAGTGGTTGTTGCGTAACTGTTTGTAGTATAGCTGTGTTGTGTAGTAATTAATTAGTGTGTGATGTGAATCAATTTTCATTAATGGTGCCCACCGCGGGGAATCGAACCCCGTCCTGCTGCGTGGTAGGCCGAAGCACTACCCACTATGCTGCCCCGGTGGGCTTAAATGAATATTTGTGTACATTCAAATATTAGAACTTGGTTTTGAATGAATATTAATAATTTGTGAGATATAATGTGAATTTAATTGATAAGTTATGATTAATTGATTCTATCAGTCTTGGGAAGATAACTTGATTTAAGTCAATTTAGTATGTTGTTAATGTTCAATAATACCTGAAATTAAGAGATTTTTACATTCTCAAAGTGTGATTTTTACATTCATGAAGTATGACCGCAGCGAAGCTGCCTTTGACATATCAATATGAACAAATAATCATCGATAGGCAATTTTTAGGATGTTAATCACGAATTGCAATATTGGAAAGAGAAAATGACGAAGGGTTGTGCATGATGCGAAAGTAGCTCCCTCGAATTTTCCCAAGAAATTATTACTGCATTGATCGCAATATAGGGTCGTTATTCTCTACAGATATATTCTTTGATGGAAACTATGCATAGAAAACTTGAATATTTAGAAAAATTATGCACATGTTCCTAAAATAAAGATGTGAATATTATACGTACTTACTGTTAGTTTTCTTAAATTTTAATGTGAATTACATATGAAACTATAGCTTCAAAATCATTTTATTTAAAAATGCATCGTATGAATTAATAAAATATTTCATTTCATATTCAAATTGATGCAAATTAAATTTTCCTGTGCACCAAGGGAAATTATTTCGTTTAATATTGATATTGATTAACACTTTTAAAGACAGTTACGGATTGACAAAGTCATACTTGTTGACTTTGTCTAATAGTACGCTATACATGATTTACGAATATGACAGACAAGTTGTGGCACAAGGGACGAACGGGATTCCGGTACGGATTTGATGTAAAGCAATGCAACGCGGCATTATTATAGGAACATTACCGCATTGTTTGCTTAGCAAACAAGTAGTTCAAGAAAATTTTTAAGATATGTATGACATTTATTATTGAAAAACAATATATTCATCTATTTGCACAATTATAATCAGCAGTCGGCTGTGAATATCATTCAGATATTGTACATAACATAAAATATTTAAAATTATGTGTATATTAAAAAACAGCAGTAGAAAAATACCATAGTAGCATTGTTTGCACTTCGAAGTGAAAAATCAAGACCAATAATGAATAATTGAAACTGTCTTGACTTTATCATTTTTGCAAACGCCCATGAGCATACCGATAATTATCGTTGTTTGTGAACGCGTGCTGACGCATAAGTGTCATAGCATTTCAATATGCAATCATTGATAATAAAGGAAATATTACTGCATTCCCACAACTGACTTGTCCTTGCCTGCCATTACAACAATACAATCGCAATGCCTTTAAATTACAATGAAAACAAACTCCCAGTTTTTGCTACTCTTGAAATTAACGAAAAATAAAACGCAGACAACCCAGTTAGCAAATAACAAGTGACATAATTTATTCGACTGTGTATTTGGTAGTCTGCTTTCAAGATGCCGACGATAACAAGCGGCGTTGATTGCCGAAACAAAGCCGGCGCAATTAATCACGCTTAATTAAAAGATGCTTGCGAGATTAAGATTTATTTGGAACAAAGCGTGCTGTTCAGTGTTTATTAAAATGATTGCGAGCGGTGGAAAAAAAAAACGTGGTAGCGATGAATGATACGAGCTGGGGTCGAATGCGTGTTTGATCGTTTGATTGCGCGATACATTGATTATAAACTATTCGAGGGTTGTTTAGGCGTGCTGGGCATGCCGCCCGGTGGCAATGTGCACACGCGGGTCGCATAAAAGTGAGACATTAAACTGATATATGGCGCATGGTGTGCGGTGGTTATTACGGTGTGGGGGTGTAATCGGTGGGTGGTCGCCGCCGGCCGACCGTACCGAAACTGGACCATTATTTGCACCCTATAGAACTGTCACGAAAACTGGAAAACTGCCACTTTAAAATGCTATTTATTATTCGCGTCTGTGTTTTTATCTCGTGGAAAATATATTGTTTTTAACTGAATATTATGTGGAGGGTTTCATAAATATTTATAAAGGGGATAGTTTTGTATATGCAGTAGATATAAAGTAGATATACGATAAATATGTCGTATAACATTATTTTAACTTTAATATTATCTAATCTTATATAAATAATTTGAACTATGAGACTATGAGTTGAAAAATGTTAACTGTTATTCGCTCACACCGCCAAATTGTTATTTTGAATGATTGTAGCTATGGTACTATTTACATTTCATATAAATCAAGAAATGGATTAGGCTAAATGCAAAATTATAATGCCCCCGACCGGATTTGAATAGGAAATGTTCGTATGGGTAGTTCGGTGCGCTACCTTGAAATCAAAAAGATGTTTGTGTGTATACCGCGCAGTAAGTAGAAGTTAACACGCCGTACTCGGAAGTTGCTAGTACACATCCTGTCGGATACATGATGATTTATCACAACAGTAACGCCATTCGTAATTAATATCTTTAACTCCAGTGATGTAGAAGATCTTATAAATAATTTAAAAAATGATAGTTTTATATTTACAGAGAGCTAAGCATATTGCAAACATAGTTTGAAGTATCGTTGAAACATTTTAAGAATTAATCGATCACACAATTACTTCCTTGAATGAATGAAGAAGATGATAGTGTACAAGCCGAACTGTTTTATTTCTTTCAAATGTATTAATTAATTAAAATTAAGTCAATATTTATATATTAATAGTTGTCTATCATTTCTAATTCAATTATTTGCAAATTATATCTTTCATAATAATCGAAAAACACAAGGTAACAATTTTAAATTAATATTTTCAGGTTATAAATGAACACATAAACACAGCAGAATGCGCACACAGTCGCACGTTATTATTCATTCTCAAATTTAATAACGATTCGCATGCGACCTACAATGGCAAGACATGTGCGCGTCTAAATATACATTCGCCATTGTAAACAAAAGACCAGCGCGGCATGGCATCTCGGTTCATTAACAGCTGACAGATCTGGTGGCATCTATTTATGTTTCGGGCCCCTGCAATCGATTAAGTGCACAAACTTGCGCCTCGCGAATGACTTTTCATATCGCTGTATTGCGCCCACAAATCGATAGGCGAGTGCAAACATAATCATCGCCTAATAATTGTCTGTCCTTTAGATTTGATTGCTAATCGCGGCCAAGCATCTCAGCCATCGTGCCACGCAAAATAGGAAGAGTGAGAGCAAAATGGCGGATGTTAATATTTCAGAGAATCCGAAGCATTTTCGTGGGTTTGAGCTGGGTATTTGTCAACCGTGCTGTGACGAGTTGGGGCATTGGCGTGAAAATGAGCGTAAAACTAATATTAACGTCGGATTTATTCGCGTCCGATGTGCGACCGCGGTGCGGCCTTGCGCAATCGCGCAAATTGCCAGAACGCGTTTGCCAGCCAGCCAGAGAGGGGAAAAAACGTCTACCGCAAATCCCTTCATAACTCGGCCAAGAGACGTTTTTATAGCTAGTTAAAATGAGGAAGATTTCGGCGCGTTTATCAAAATGATCATTTCCGAAAAAAGATATATTTACTGCCGGCGCTGTTGAAAGATATTTGACCGGAATGATTAAATCATGATGTAATATAGTAGTGCTTAAATAATTTTGTTGCTATTGAATTTTATTGGAAATTTTTACTTGATAAGAAAGTTGAAGGTCCGTATAATAAGTTCATTTTATACTAGTTAATTTTTACCTTTTATAATAAATTATTTAAAACTGGCCCAATTTTGGCAACCTTCTTTTATCAGTATCTATCAGCCTACGACTTATTCGATTTAGTTTAGCTCTTTCCTCCAAGAGAATTATTTTCCATGCACAATATAATTAAACCTTACGAGCGAACATCAAACCACTATTAATAGTCTTATCATCAGGGTGTGCCATTTTCACATACAAATTTTAGGCACAGTATAGTTCATGAAGCTATTAAGCGAAACACAGGTAAAGCAGTGCTGGTAGTATACCGACTTATAACTTGCCTTTGATGTTTTATCATTTAATCGACGTAGCAATTGGAAATGCACGCATCGGCAAATTTTCATTCGATACATCCTAGAGTATAAAGGCAACTGCACCTAGGTTGTAAAGTTACCCTCCAAAGTTCGTGAGCTTATTTAAGTGGATTTCTCAGTTAAGTGGCAATTTATGGAAGTTTAAAAAATATATATTTACACCTGAAAAAATGCTAACTCTTTTCGAGTTTTTCACTCCCTTTTCATAATAGTTAGAAACGTTAAGTCACTTAATACTTTAGATGTTTTACTTGTTTATTTAAATTTCGTGCAATACGTATTTCGCCTATGCGGCATCATCAGGTACTGAATGTTAGAAAGTTACAAAGTGGTATTTATACAGACGCAGGTATCAGGTATTCGCGTTAGAGGGGTGTTGATAAGTAAATCTAACTGATCGTTAAGAACATTTTCAGCAATTGTCCTTTATGGCTCTTTTTATGTAGATTGCTTCCAATACGTAAGATTTGCAAATTTGAGATGTCGCACTGGTGTCCAGATGTTGCAAGATGTAGTGTTGGAAATTCTCAGATGTTGCTTAAATCTAATGTTGAAGCTTCTACCAGTTTGTCCTATATATAATTTATTACAATCATTACAATTAATCTTATATATGCTTCAATCGTTTAGACGATCGTCTATTGATTTTAATTTGTTGTTCAAAAGATTTCTCAGAGTGTTTTGATTATAGATCCCTGCGCGAAAGTTGTGGCGTTTTAATTTATTACTAATTTTATCTGTGAGAGTGCCTAAATAGGGAATTTTTATATAAATATGTTCTATTTTTGTTTCTTCGGGTTCAGTAGGGAATATTTGTTCGAGTGTTTTTAATTTAATTTTGTTCTTTAAAATTCTATCTACCCAGTCAAAAAAATACGAAATACGTATTGTACGAAATTTAAATAAACAAGTAAAACATCTAAAGTATTAAGTGACTTAACGTTTCTAACTATTAACATTAAGTTAGTTATTCAAAATTAAAAGTGCTGAATTATCATTACCTGCATAATAGCATTGTGTCAACTATTAAATTTCTTGTTTACACCTCAAACTTAGACGAAAATACGTTAAGGTGCTGAACAATTTCACTATAGGAAACCTAAACAACGAAGACAAGCGGACTTCTTAGGAATATATCGATGTTTTCCGTCTTTTTAACCGCGAAATTTAAATTATAGGTAGTTATATTGATGATACTATTTTTTATTTTTTACTTATTTTTTTTCTGTAAGATTAATTTAATGAGTAATCCGAAAATTGAAGACTGGACCTTTTTTTACAGGAAATCAATACAATAAACTTAAAAACGATTAAATATTTCTAGCGATGAATGGGTAACAGCGATAAAAAGTGTATCAGGCAGCTGTGTGGACGAAGACAACGACGTGGAAATGTGCGTCGAAGGCAGCGAGGAATTGTCGAAGCGCTTTTCCATTCAAGGCACGTCGATCTCGAAGTCGACCGGCAAGAAGAAGGTAACTCTGGAGAGCTTCGAGTTTTTAAAAGTACTCGGCAAAGGCACGTTTGGCAAGGTGATTCTATGCCGCGAAAAAGCCACAGGCAGGTTATACGCGATCAAGATCCTGAAGAAGGAGGTGATCATTCAGAAGGACGAAGTCGCCCACACCGAGACTGAGAACCGCGTGCTGAAGACGACGAATCATCCGTTTCTCACATCGCTGCGCTACTCTTTCCAGACGAACGACCGACTGTGTTTTGTCATGGAGTATGTGAATGGTGGCGAGCTGTTTTTCCACTTGTCACGGAAGCGCGTTTTTGACGAAGAGCGGACGCGATTTTACGGTGCCGAAATTATTTCGGCGCTTGGCTACCTACACTCGCAGGGCATTATTTATCGTGATTTGAAATTGGAAAACTTGTTGCTCGACAAGGATGGGCATATTAAAATCACGGACTTTGGGCTGTGTAAGGAGGATATTACGTATGGCAGGACGACGAGGACGTTCTGTGGAACACCCGAGTATTTGGCGCCCGAAGTCTTGGAGGATAATGATTATGGGCGAGCTGTTGATTGGTGGGGGATTGGTGTAGTTATGTATGAAATGGTAAGTTTATTTTTTAAATTATTCTAACATTGATTCAAAGATTTGAAGAGTTAGCCTATTAAATTCCTGATTTTTACAAAAAAAAAATCTTTGGGAGAAATTTTATTTTTTGGCACCGAAATATGACGATGATTGTCGACTGATTTCTAGTGACCGCAAAATTTAAATTCAAAATTGTTATGGTGATACAAATATTCGAAAATTTAGTTATTCGAAATTGAATGTGACTTCTTTTCATTAACTGCAATATGACATAGACTTAACCAAAAAACAACTAGATTAAGTAAAATTTTACTATAGATAAATCAAAAAACTCAAACAGATAAACGAATTTTGCCGGAATATTTCGATGATTGACGATTGATTGAATAACCGCGAAATTTAAATTCAAAACGATGATACCGCTACTTACTTGAATAATAGTTTTTTTTAATGAGAAAGATTTCATTTTAATAATTAGCATCATTAACATTGAGCAAACTATTATATTTCAACTTCCCTTCTCTTTGCAGATGATCGGAAGATTGCCTTTTTACAATAAGGACCACGATATTCTATTTACGTTAATTATAGTAGGTGATGTAAAGTTCCCGAAAGCAATCAGTATCAATGCAAAAGACCTACTCTCGCGGCTGTTAGTCAAAGATCCAGCACAACGACTAGGCGGTGGACCTGACGATGCGCAGGAGATTATGGTACACCCATTTTTCAACAGTATAAACTGGAATGATTTGGTAGCTAAACGAGTACGTATTGCCTTCTATATTCTTATTCTCTAAGTCTTCATTTTTGTTTCATGTCTGCTTTGTTCTACTCAGATTCCTCCACCGTATCTGCCTCAGGTGACGAGCGAAACAGACACGCGCTACTTCGACTCGGAGTTCACGGGCGAGAGCGTTGAGCTGACGCCGCCGGACGTGACGCCATTGCGCGCCATCCAGGAGGAGCCGTACTTTCCGCAGTTCAGCTTTCAGGATACGTTGTCTTCCACGCTGGGCAGTTCGGCGCACACGAGCGGCAGCATGTATAGCGGCATTGCGCCCATCCATCAGTGATGAGCATGTTTTGCGCCTGCCTTTATTTAGTTACAATTCTTAGGGATCTGTTTTTCGTACCGAAAGTACCGAAATCAAACTGCATTCGAAGAAGATGGGAGGAAAGCATATGAGTAAGGAGAGTTTGTAACGTGTACTTACAATTCATAGCTAGGTAAAAATGCATACACTGTCAATGATGTTTTTTTTTTGTTTGTTTCTACGCAACCAAGGATGAGGCGTTACAGCGTTTAAACGGCAAACGGCTTCAGTTGTTCAATTATTGTTTATCGAACGAGCTGTTGTCGCTGAATATTATGTAAATAGTTTGTGATATTTTGTATGCTCTTGTATATGACGTTTCGTAGTTGTAGCGGTGCACAAAACAATTGTAATTGCGCTCAAAGTCTCTACGGTGCCTCATGAGAACGGGAGATGTACTAAATGTTTTTTTTTGGTTATGCAATTTGAAGGTTACAAAAATTACATACTCGCAGGTTAGAGAAATAATCAAGTCTGTAAGTTATCTTTTGTGATCAAATGTTGAGATTAATCGAAACAACATAGGTCTACATATTTTTTTAAAACTTTTTTGATCGAAAGTGTTATAGTTTTCGAGATATTCAGCGTTCTGAAACTAATTGTTTCGTAAATATCGGGTAATTGGCCTCTGCTAACCTCAAAAACTATGAATATCACGAACTCCCGCTTTTTCTCACACGTTAGTTAGATAAATAGGTAATTCTGGAATTTATCATTTGCTGTGGTCAAATGTTTAGATTATTTCAAATAGCGTGGAACAACAGATTTCTACGTATATTTCTTAGAAAGGTGGATAGTTTTCGGGATGTTTAGCGTTTATTTGAAAATAAATCTATTTAGGGTTATATAACCTACAATATTAACAAAAGGGACATATTTCTATGGGTTTCCATAGAGGACATAACCTGCAATAACCGGCATGGAAAGAAAACAAAGAAAATTTACAACAATTTATGACTAGTTCAAAATTCATGAGTATCTCGAACTGTCACACTTTCTCATTGTATTCTTTTTCTTTACTTAGAAAGTTGAAACAACATCCGAAGTTTGATAGTTTTCGAGATATTCACGTTTGTTAATTATGCTTGAAAATAATTCAATTTAAGGTTGTATAACCCATAAAATGAACAACAGAAACATATTTCTATGATCAGCAAAAGAGGACATTACCTACAATTGACGGCATGCAAAAAATTAGGAAAAGTTAAATAATTCAATAGGTATAGGTCAAATAATCTATAATAACGTAAATGATGAATATCTCGAACTATCACACTTCCCAATATGCTATTTTTTTTAAACAAAAAAAATCATACTCGCAGATATATAGAAAAATCTAATTTGAAGTAGTGAAATGTTCAGATTAATTAAAGCAACAAGGGGTCACCATACGGATTATTGCATACTTTGGGTTAAATTGCGTAATTGTAAAGTTGTAGGGAGAGGAGGACGTTGTTGGAACATTTTTGTTTTTGATGCTGAGGATGTGTTTGTGTTAGGAGCTTTTCTTTCAATACTATTACATAGCCAACGATTTAATCTAATGGGAAAGCACTAATATTTTAATATTACTGTTAATTGTATATAATGTAGAATCCTTGATTAGCGATGTGGTTTTGATATTTATTGTGAGCTATTCATTCAGTATGGAAAGAATGTCATTGCGATAGGGAATTTCACAGGTAAATGTTGTATACGAAGCTGGTTACTAGGCATGTTAGATGAGATGATAAGGATTGATACAAAATGAAAAAAAAAAAACTAATGATACACAAAAAAAAACGAGAAACACTAACTAATATACTAAGAAATTGGGAATATATTATTTTTAAATATTGGCTAAAATTAAATTTAAAACAAAGAAATGAATTGTAAGTAGAAAATATTCATATAAACTATTGCTTGTTGAAACGTATTTAATGATAAATTATGAATTGTATTTGATTGTTTCTTGAATGATGCACACGATTTAGACGAGAGCTTTTCTTGGTCGGGTTTAGTTTGTTTTTTTACATTCTTTTTGAGGGCCAGAGTTTTTGTTTCTTTGGTCGTCGTGCAGGCTGTGGAATTATTCGTTTCTGCTGCGCTGCCTGCTATACGAAACACATGCATACATTATCGGTCCATATGTCGAACGCATTTTCTATATAAACTGTCTGAGAATGGATGCTGTTCGTGGTTTTACGCGGATGCATGTATGCATATTTGAATATGTTTGTGTGGTTGGACCATGGCGTGCGTTAAATGGTGTAAGTATGATTTTGCGGTTTACAAACGTTGTATGGAATTGGTAACAAAATGTGTCAAACTTGTTTGTAAAGTATATGTATATCATGTAAATATAATTTCATCAGATTCTATTTAATTTTAATTTATCGTTGATTTTACCAATAACTCCTTGTTTTTTTTTTGCAAGTTTTTGTTACAAAGACAAGTGGATACAAATTTCATATTGTAGGAATTATCTGTTTTTCATAAAGTAATAATGGAGGATTATCGAATATTGACTTCTTGAACACGTTTATTTTGTCGATAACGAGCCTCCAGCTGTCCCTTGCTCGTGTGTTGAGCGCACGGTTCTCCATCTCGTACTCATCAAGTGGAAAACGACATTTATTACCTTGTCCCTACTCATTTGGGTGGAAAAATGAGTTATCAATAGAAAAATTGGCTTAAATTGTTCAGCCATCGGCCAGCAGAACATCCTAGCCTGTAACAAACATACTCTCAGAGTGGAGAAATATTTTTTGACTGCATAGAAAGGACACTTTGGCGAATGGTGTAGCGAGTGGAAACAAGGGTTTTGAAGTAAACGTGCGCCAAAATCATCAAACGAGCATCCCGACGTTCCCCGAAGATCAGCAGCCACCACGAAATCTATTAAAGTATCGACAGTTTCTTTCAAATACTCGTCGTATCTGCTCAATCAGATTCAGATCACCACTTATGATAAAGTATATTGCTGTTGCATAGTGACCGGCACGAACTATTGTCCTGTTGGGTCCATATCCCACTAATTGGCTGTTTTCTATCAGAAGATGTTTGAGATTCTAAGAACATGTAATAAGTTTGGCTGTGGAATACACAGAAAAGCCAAATAACAGTAAAAAACATATATACCTCGGTATGTTTCCGATAAAACTTGAAATGAGAAATGGCGTAATAAATAAATTCCTTCTCTTCCGATATCCGAGTCTCCGGTGACAGAAAAGGAGTGAATTTCTCCTAAGCAGAAGGATGTTATCAGAAATGATTTAACTTATTGTTAGTTGAAATGAACAAAATACATCTAGGTCAGATGGCATGGAAGATTCTTTTTGTGTATCATTTTTCCGAAGGTACCAGAAAGAAAATCATTTAGAGCACGCATCTTGAAGCTACTAATGAAAGGCATTAACACATACTTTTGTTTTAGTCATCATGGCCTCCTATTATTAAAATGTATACCTTAGTTAGACATTGGCCGTAAGTGTGCATCAAAATCGTCAGGAGCTTCATCTGATAAGCAACTAATGAAATGTACAACGCACGTAGTCATAACATACTTTTATTAAAATTAATGCACCAAGAACACTTTGGAACAAAACATTCTAAAACATACAAAAAGTAGCGATCAACACTCTTATGTAAACAGCTAATAGTGCTTTTGTTATCAGCGGTACTCTCTACGCTCGTGTCTCTAACAGCACCGTGCCCAAAATCGACGTTTCCACCCTTGTATCGTTATATACGATTAGGAAATGAATTCACTAAGACTAAAATTAAAGAAAAACACAAAGAAAATCGTATATTCATTTTATTTAGATTTTTTTGGATTTAGACTTTGTGAAAGGTGATTTTCGAACCTCGGCACGGCTTAAGAGATCCATTGCTTTAGGTCGATACTCCAAATCCTCGTGTATACGAATACTGTATGGGATATTACCAGTCGAATTTTGGTTGTTTTTGTTTAAAAGTGGATATACATACATGGACCTATAAGCTCGCATTTGTCGTTTACGCATAATTGTATTCATTACACTGTACGTATCAGGAACATGCCGCAAAATATACTTTTTAACGTGGATCCACACACCACTAGACCCCATCAGTAGGCTAGCAGGTATGAGCAAGCACGTACAAGCTTCCTCAGCAATGACTCGACGATTCTTCATAGACTCACCTACTGAGAAACAGGCCATTTTTTCGAAGAGACACACCTGTGCGAACGTCGTCACATAGTCATATGTCTCCTTTTCAAACTGAGTTTCCGTCGTAGTAGACGATGATTCCGATTTATCCGAAAGTACACTATCGCGGTACGATTTTTGTACCGTCGATTGTCTGCGTTTACCATCAAACAAACCAGTTACAAATTGTTGGATATCCTCGCTCCTAAATCTCACAATTCTAGTTAGTAAATCGTTAGTAGTGCTCTGAGGAGACATACTCTGAGTGTGTTGATGAAGAACTCGGTACACTAGGCATACTCACGCTGTTTGAAACCATCCTTGTCATACGATTTGGTAGAAAACTGACATTACTTGGCATTCGTGAGTATTTACTAAAACTCTGACGCGCAAATGTTTCACATACTTCTTTAGCCAGATGCAACTCTTCTATCAACGCACAACGACCTTTGGTGACGAAATGAACGAATGTGGATCGACCTATGCCGTCCCCGAGAATTATTTCGCCCGGCTTGAAATCGGCGAGATATGATTGCATGCAGCACTCTCCAATGCGCAGCTTGTCCCAATCGGAAAAGTAACTAAATTTACACATTTCAGCGTGAATTCGAGCTTGTTCCTCCATTAGGAGATCTTTAATTTCCACATCGAATATTTCCCGTCTGATCATTAAAAATTCAACTGATGCTGCAACGCGGAACATAATTTTCATTAATTTCATACACAATCGTTGGTAGCAAACGTATATGTTGAATTTACTCGTGGAAACAATTGTTTCTAAACGTGGCAAATCAAAATTCAAGCAAAGTTCCCCGAAGATATCACCAGCCGCCACGGAATCTATTACGACATCCACAGTTTCTTTCAAATATTCGTCGTACCCCTTCTCAATCAGATTCAGATCACCACTTATGATAAAGTACATCGCTGTTGCATAGTGACCGGCACGAACAATTGTCCTGTTGGGTCCATATCCCACCAATTGGCTGTTTTCTATCAGAAGATGTTTGAGTTTCTAAGAAAAGTTTGGAGGTGGAATACACAAAAAAGCGAAATAATATTTAAAAAAGACATACATACCTCGGTATGTTTCCAATAAAACTTGAAATGGGAAATGGCATTATAAATATATTCCTTCTCTTCCGCTGTACGAGTCTCCGGTGACCGAAACAGAGTGAATTTCTCCTGAGCAGATGGATATTATCAGAAATGATTTAATTTTGTTGATATGAACAAAATACATCTAGGTCCAATTGCATGGAGTATTTCTTTTTGTGCATCATTTTTCCGAAGATACCAGGATGAACACGAATCCATGGTGAGTTGATAATGAAACGGACAAGAGCTCGAAATCGAGCTTTGCCACTCAAATTTTGCTTTGGCTGCGTTGCTGGTGGTGACATTGGTGCTGGTACATACTCCTCACTCTCAGCCTTGGAACCCATTTTAGAAAAAAATAAAAATTATAGTTTCCTAATTGATTACTATATCCGAAATGTATATCCGAAAAGAAGACTAATATTAATGACAACCCAACATTAGTGACAACCCCACTTTTGATACTGAGATTTTTCGGAAGTTACTGACATAATTGAGAGCTTTTGTATAATTATTCCTGAAATCAAGTTCACATATCTTTTTAATTCTATAAAATAAAGGTAAATAAGTTACTATTTCAAAGTGGATACAATTGAAGGGGCAGTTGAACCAGCGCTTTTATCTATGGTTGTTGTTCAAACACATTTTGAACAGGGCCATTAGCGCATATCTTAGTTAAGGCAAATACAGACGATAATGATCATTAGACAGAGGCAAAGTAAATATATTAATGCGAAAACTAATAACGCGTCATGCGCTGGCCAAGCGCTGGCCACGCGCTGTCCTTTAGCCCTAATTAGTGTTAGAATTTTTGTATATATACCGCAACTTCTTCTTCTTCTTCTTATTCTTTTGCTTAGGCAAATGCCTGTTCCTTTAAGGTTCAGTCTTCGGTTTCTTGTGACTTTGATGTCCAGGAATCGGCCCCCATCGTTTTGGTGGACGTCCGAGTGGCCCAGTTTTGTTTGGCCTTTGTGACATCGCCCAGTTGACGATTCGATGTGGTGCCATTCGATTAACATGGTCTCGCCATTGCCTTCGGCGGTCTCTAACAAATCGAACGATGTCCTGGATTTCGAGGTCCGCTCTTATTTTCGCGCCTCTTACCCTGTCTCTAAGCGTCACTCCCTTTATTGCTCGGAGAGTGCGCGTTTCGGCTGTTCTTAATGTCTGTTTCGTGATTGCTGTGTCGGCGCTTGTCTCAACTGCATATGTTAGAATAGGTCTTATTGCGGTCTTATATATTCCGATTTTTCCCTCTGTTGATATGTGTGTTTGTTTCTCCAGATTACCTGCTCCAACACCCCAGATATGCGGCGTGCTTTGTGGTTTGCCATCTGTGTTTCTAATGTTAGGTTCCTGTAACTGGTCAGCTCTACTCCTAGGTATGGGAAATTCATCACCTGTTCTATGATTTTTCCGTCCAGTTCAAGTTTACAGCGGATTGGTGTGCGACTGCTTACCATGCATTTGGTTTTTATGTGGGATATTTGCAGGTTGCCGCAACTATACTATGAATTAAACAGATTCAAATCAGCCTTGAGTCGAGTCACTTCTATCTCAACGAAGAGTCTAAAAACTTCAGAGTTCAATTTCTCCCTCATACAGTTTGTTTCTCCGCTGCCTTACAAACCGCGTTATACCATCCTCGCGGCATTCCAGCACGAACCAGTTCCTCAAGAGCGGACGAGCTCTTCACCGTACCGGCGCCCATCTTCAGCGGCGTTTGCGTACACAGTTGTAATTCGCATTCAATGGGAAATTAGAGTTTTCTATAAATTCTGGAATAATAGGGAATAAACGAGTATATTTTGGGAATATTGTAGTTCCGGGGGATAATCAAAGATGTCATGTTATATCATTATAAATATTTTATTCATAAACGTATAAATATATACATTATGACTCGCGTCTCACTGAGATTCGTAATTTGTTAATTTTTTTTGTTTGAGTTTACCAAGCATCGATTACTATGGTCATTAGCTCTATTCAATTCTTTTTCAATGCAATTAGTCATATTAGAGGCTAATGCTATTGTTAAGAAGAAGAATTCACTTTACTATGCATCCATCCCCACCGAGAATCGAACCCGGGACCTCGTGGTCAGTAGCCAGACCACTGCGCCACTTGGCTCGACCATAATTTGTTAATTAATAAGTTTTTGAGTTTAATCCTCTGTTTGATTATGCGTATTAAATTTTAATGAAATGAATAAAAAGCTACAAGGAAATTGACACAATTCTTGAGGAAACTTGATCTGTATACAAAAGATTTAGAACTGCAAATCTTTACATATTTTCCTCACATTTTTTACGTTTAAATTTCGCAATAGAACATAAATTCGCCTTGCAGTCCTTCACTACTGGTAATTCGTGATAGAAGAACACGTAGAAGTGGTAGAGAATGAGTCCTTTGATATCCATAAACAACTTAATTGGATATTTCACCTCAGGATGCATTATCATAGCACATCCTGATACTAAAGGAAAATAATTTCGCATTACATTTATTGTTTTATTATTATTTATGATAATGCTATATTCGCGTAAATGTGTGAAACACACGTTCCGGTCGGCTAACACTATGAATAAATTTAAGACATTCGTTTCGAGATACTATCGAAACCGTTGCACGGTCCTCTAAGGGTACTATCACGCTGCCGGCGTCGCCTCGCCTCGCTTCGTCGGGCTTCGAATTTCGAAGCCGATATGTTCACACTGCGAGCGCGCTTTGGCGTCGCATTTCGGTGACACCCACCCGTCTATACTGTTGATGGATTCATGACTTCTGCACATGTTCAGATCGCTTTCCGTTTTTTCTCCATTTTATCTTACATACTTTTCGTTGAGAAGGTTCGTTATCTCCACGACGCTTGTAAAAGTTCGTGAAGTCCGACCAGTTTAATTACCTTGGTTTGGAGCAAACTAGCAACACTATCTCTTTTTAACTACATTTGTTAAACAAGAGTAGGCATCGGAAGTCGAAGTCGCTGGTGTGAACGACGCCTAAAGGTTTGCCGACCCTTTTTTGTAAACCACTGCTCTAAAGGAATCCGTTTTTTTCTTATTTACCGAGCATTTACTACTGAATATTTCCATATTTATGATCATTGACTTTATTCCATCCCTTTTCCATATAATTAGTCATTTTAGAGCCTAACACTATTGATAAGAAGAAGAATTCACATTTCTACGCATCTCCACCGAGAAGATTTTGTTACTTTTACGCAGGGTTTTTCACTCCTTTTGATAAAATGTTGCAAATACAAGCGACATTCTATTACCTTGATTTGTAACAATTGATCGGAAATATATGAGTTAATAAAATATTTAGCATTTGGAATTTGAGATATTAATTAGTTAATTAAAGATTGATTAACATTTTCATTACAAACCCACGGAAATAAATATTCATAGAATATTATTAATTCATACGAAGACAAATAAAATTAAAACAGCAGATTTCTCAACTGAATAACTCAAGGGAGCACAAATAACATTTCCATCTTGTTTTCCGGGTCGGTTATTAACAAATATTTATTTTAAGAAGCATAACCGCCTTTTTGCATATGTATTAAATCAAGAACTTCTCAAAATTGCATTTATTAAAGTAAGAAGTATTTCTCGAACCGGAGAGAGAGAGAGAGAGAGTGTTCGTCTGTATGTGGACCCAGCGCGTTTACCGCGCTACAAAACAGGGCGCTACTCAGAAACGTCCCCTTAATAAGTCGTGGTTAATACCGACGATTGGACCAGGCGCGTTCACTGCGTCACAAAAAAGGGCTGCTGACGTTGGTTCGCGACACGGCCCAACGCGCAATTGGTAGTGCGCAAGGTCGCCGGTTCGAACCCGGTCGGGTGCTAAATGATTACATGTTCTTCTTTGATATGTCAATGCTAGCTAGTATGGGGTCGTTCAAATAAGACTGAATGATAGTAGTTGTGTAAATAAACTAGGAAAAGTTATTCCAAAGTACTCGCTCTCAAATTTGCAATAAATTCCTTCGCTCTAAGAGCCATCAAATAAAACTTTCAATTTAAAAATTCAGCTTTGGAAATTGAAGTGAATATTTCCATATTTATTATCTTCTTCTTCTTCGTCGCGGTTCGGCCATCGTGGACCACGCGGAATATCATTTTATATGCTTCTTCTTTCTTG
>JAODAC010004218.1:0-33339 GCA_027575185.1 Mimaenictus wilsoni
ATATCGATATATCGAAAATTGGAAATATCGATTTCGACAAATATCGATATTTTGTCATCGTCTGACATGTCTATGTTAAAACGCGTGCGTTAAAACTTAAAGTTTAATTGAAACAGTTTTAAAATATTTAAAAACGTCGCATTCTCGCGATAACAGATAATTAATAAGAAAACTTTAGCGGATTTTGAATATATAAATATTTAAAGTGATAAAACTTCCAACTTTGAAAGTCATCACTTCGAGAGTCATCAATAACCTCTAAATATATTATTTCCCTATCATCAACACCTCGCAGACTTAAATATACTGAAATATACTGACATTTACTGCAATAACCAATCTTGGCCACAAAAAATAAGACTATATCACCGACCGATTGTCGCTGGATAGCATTTACGGACATTATTTCCACGGTTCGCAACGCCAACAATGCGAACCCAACGAGTATTTGCGGCATTCAATTCGAAATCGACACAAAGCACCTAACCTCCCATCAGCGCAACGTGGTGTTAACCTTATGGGCACAAACGGGCGCGCCCAAAATCGAAACCTGATGGCATTGTGCCCCACAAACACAAGCATACATATACGCATGCAGTGTCGAAATCGAACGTTTGCTGGCAGTGCCATATCGATGGGCATAAATTTCGCATCCGCCTGTTCTGGGTGTTTCGCAACCTGACTTGCTGCCGCCCCAGCGGATGGGTCATAAATTCGCATTAAAACTGTAACAGTCAGTAATAGCTTCGGCACGTTCCTACTAGATGCACTCACATCTATGTTTCATGTGGTTGTTGGGTGGAAATATGTGTAGATGTAGATGTTGGATATATATATATATATATATATATATATATCTATATATATGCGTATATAGTGTTTGAGTGTGGATGAAGTAGGGGCGTGCTGTGATGGGGTTGCCGCTTTGGTACACCCGTCCCTTCGAGGGGGTTTTGGTGCCACGAGAGAGGTGGTTTGGGGTTTGGGTGCTGATTGTGAGAGAGGATGGAGGGCAGAGATGGACATATGCGACGAGACGTGGTTTTTCCAGAATGATAATACCGTGGCGTGTGTGTTTACGCACATGCAATTAAAGCATTAAAGAAAAATGAGGGTCGTCTGACCCCGGCGTACCCCCAGAAAATGTGTCTACTGCCTCGGAAATTAAACACGGAGGGTTCGTCCTATTTTTGATACTGTTTTGATACTTTCAGGATATTAGGAAATTGTTACAGAATTTCATTTAAAAATGTTGTACATCTTTTCTTAAATAATAATAATAATAATATTTAATTTAGAGTCTATCGATCATTGAGATCTTCCCGACTAATATTTACATATATTTTGTTTACAGGTTTTTGGTGGAGTGCGTGGCGTAAAGGTTACGCACAGGCGTTGTAACGCAAACGTTCCGGGTTCGATTCTCGGTCTGAAATTGACTGAAGAAATAAATGCCGGATGGTGTTTTTAGATGTTTATTGGCAAAAGCACCTTCTCTGATGGCCGAAACGAAAGAGAGAACGGGTCCCCTCAGAAAACCTTCCTTCAGCGCTCAACTGTCCAACTTCCGTTCCGACCTTACCCGATGCAACGCAGTGCACCCAACTCATACGTGTTGCCAACATAAGAATTCAAAAATATACAATACGCCCCAACAAAATGGTAGGGCAAGGGGTTAACTTATGATATACACAAGCTACTACTGATCATAACCGTACTAGTAAATGAATATATTTAAGTATAATCGGCATACTGTCGCAAAAAAGGCGAAACAATTAGTGCAAGCTCTACCTCTCTTTCCTCGCAGTCAGCACACCATGGATATATCACACCTTGCAAATCTATTTATTTGTGTAACAATGCACGCTTACATGTAATAATCCTGCCACGAGAATCGAAAATTGAATCATGTTGAACAAATAAAGTAAAATAATGAAAGTGATATAAAACAACTAATGAAATAATAAAAAAAATATAAAGTAATATATAAAGTTGCTCCATATTACCATGATTAAAACAAAGACAAAAACCTTCCCACAAATTACAATTTGCTAATTATCTAATCCACCACAGTTAATAAAGAGATAAAATGCTACTGTCATTCTATAATAGACTCTAATTACACCCTGGGCTCCCTTTCGTTCAACGAATAAAGCTTTTAAAGACTTGTTCGGTGCATTTTGTCGCATTTTTGGGCGGATGCATTGTTGTGGTCTTAATGTGCGACTGTGTTATGCTAATAGGTAATCCGGTGTAATCTCTGCATGTATCTTTTTCATTCAACAAACACACTCACAATCAGCTATTCATGGGCGTTCAGGACGAGGGGTGCGGTTGATATGCAGTAAAATACTCAAACTCATTGATGGGTGGTGAAACACGTGCCATCGTTGAATTGTAGACGCGTGCGGTTTTTAAGTAGGCTGGAACCAAAAATGGGAAGAGGGGGAGTGAATGGGAGATGGTGGGCTTGATGAAAAGGGGTATATTACCACAGGAAATGATGCTAAATTCCTAAATACCAGGTCTAAAGACACAAAAGGCTTAAAAAACATGTTGAATGTTTAAAAGGTATTTAAATATTTAAATCAAGTGAGAAAGTGGGAGATGATATAATTTTGATTTGTTAAAACCCAAAACCCAAAACCCGAACCCAAAACCCAAAACCCAAAATCCAAAACCCAAAATCCGAACCCAAATCCCAAAACCCAAAATCCGAACCATAAACCCAAAACCCAAACCCAAAACCCAAAACCCAAAACTCAAAACCCAAAACCCAAAACTCAAAACTCAAAACCCAAAACCCAAAACCCAAACCCAAAACCCAAAACCCAAAACCCAAAACCCAAAATCCGAACCCAAAACCCAAAATCCGAACCCAAAACCCAAAACCCGAACCCAAAACCCAACACCCAAAACCCAAAACCCAAACCCAAAACCCAAAACCCAAAACCCAAAATCCGAACCCAAATCCCAAAACCCAAAATCCGAACCCTAAACCCAAAACCCAAACCCAAAACCCAAAACCCAAAACCCAAAATCCGAACCCAAAACCCAAAACCCAAAATCCGAACCCAAAACCCAAAACCCAAAACCCGAATCCAAAACCCAAAACCCAAACCCAAACCCAAAACCCAAAAGCCAAAACCCAAACCCAAAAACCCAAAACCCAAACCAATAACCCAAAACCCATTGCATTATGCCTTTATTTAACCCATTCCCCCATTTGCACCGATTCAATCGTGAAATATATTCCTCTCTGAATTTGTAACAACTTTTGTTTGAATATCTTGAAGCACTCTCGTATAGTTCGGAGAAAATCGAGTGAATATGTCCACTCATGGACGGATTAATTGAAAGTTTCATACTTTAATCGTCGTTAAATAATATAATTTAAAAAAAAGATAAGTGTTTACTGTTAGGTACCGTTGGCATTGTCAGAATGAATCGAATCAATTGGTATTATTTAAAATATTATAATAATTGATAATTAATCAAATTTATCAAGATGCAGAAAGCAATAAATTGAACCGTATTCCCGAAGACTCGGTGCCTGTGGCGTGTGTATGCGTGTGTGTGTCGGTGTGCGCAAGTGTTTCGCCATTTCGTCGGTATGGACCGAATGCAAAATTTTATATAAATTGAGATCAATTTCAATTAAAACTACAAATTACTGGTAAAATTGCAAAAAAAAAAACTAATTTCAGTGATGCCATACGAAGCACCTTAATGAATTCTATATTTTGATACAAGTTTCAATGCATTATCTTTTTATTTAACCTTTTCTCCAATTTGCACCGACTCGATCGTGCATTTTGTTTCATCAGCATATTTCTCTCTGAATTTGTAATAACTTTTGTTTGAACATCTTGAGGCATCCTCTTCTAGTTTCGGAGAAAATCGAGTGAATATGTCCTTTTATGGACGGATCAATTGAACATTCAAACTTCAATCGTCTGTTTAGGACGATGCACCCAGTCCAAAAAATGGGTCTCGCAAAATTTCTACTCATTTGGGTCATATAAACAACATGTGTAAAGGAGAAGGGGTACGCACAAATTTCATTTTTTTTTCTTATGGAAATCTCTAACAAAATTCTTTTCTGGGATTTTTTACTAACTTCACAGCGGTGCGCAGCTAGACAATAACCGCTGCCAATCCTACGTATCAAGGGGAAAAATGTCCCTAAGAGCGCGAACAGCATTAATAATTGCTTTCTTGCTTGCATCCGCTTTCCAAAAACTTGGATTAGTTCCATGGTTCTTCAATAGTAATTCAATTACTCTATATCTTGTTGTTAATATATTCTACGTAGTTTGACAGAAATATCTGTAAAGTTGTACCGATATATCTGTTCTTCTGTTTTCATCGCCCCTAGCCAATCAACCCCTGGAGGTAGCCCTAAACTGCAATCTGTAATAATCTGATATAATTCGTGTCATTATGAGCCAAATCAGAGAGTCTACCATTTCATACCCAAATTTTGAACAACTCACACATACAAACCGTCTATTTCAAGGATAGATGTATGTAGAGTATGTATGAGTGAGTAAAACAACTTTAAATTAAAATATCTCTGGAACCTATAGTGATATTTTAATGATTTTTTAAGTAGAATAGTCTACAAATCATAATAATTAACAACAATAGTCGTTGAGACAATAATAATTGTGCATAATTGACTGTATCTTCATCAAAATGAGATTTTATATAATGTGAATGTAATATTTAAAAACTTGCATTGGAAAAATGGATCATTTCTAGATTTAAATACCCTAGTCTTTACAACTACGGAATATAATATATG
Organism: Mimaenictus wilsoni; assembly: GCA_027575185.1. NCBI lineage: Eukaryota > Metazoa > Arthropoda > Insecta > Coleoptera > Staphylinidae > Mimaenictus > Mimaenictus wilsoni. The sequence continues at coordinate 4,808 of JAODAC010004218.1, forward strand.
ATAGATGGTCCCTACAAAATGTTTGTGTTCCCTTTGATCTAGTTTGATACAATGAAACCAATAAAGCCACCCTCTTTCATCTTCCACAGTTGCAAGTTGCGTGCACCTCGCGAGTGCATCGCAAAAAAGGTCTAAACTCAAATAAAGTAAACAATACTTAGTAAGTTACGAGCACCAAAATAGGGTGATGCGTGGTGTGATGGCAGCACTTGGTAGCGATTACAACTATTCACTGATGAAGGATGAAGGATTATTACCGACATATGTATCGGGTAACAGTTGTTACTATCCTATATCAAAACTACTTAGCGTAAATTGGTTTAGGGTCATAAAAAATAGACGATAGAAGGGGCTATCAAGAACATTTTAATATTTTTAATAAAATTGTGGGATCTACTTTGTACCATAATATAAAAAATGAAATAAGATAAGGATATATCGAGGAGATCCAGGCTGTTAGGCCCGTAACAGAAATAGAGCTGGTGCTATATTTTGTGAGCTCAAAAATGACCTTGTCGTACACACGCGATCGGTGACAACTGTTACGCCGTTTGTAAGACAGCGGAGTGCGGGGATGAATCACGGAGTGGACAGTGCGGGATCCATGTAACAACTGAGTTTATTCTCTAACTCTAAACCTAATGCTAGTTACTAATAATCACTTAACTCTAATGGCGCATTACGTCACAGTAGCAAGAGTCCGGAAGATAAGGAATTTATTTGGAATTCCGGATCTCTGCTAATGATCGCGACAACATTATCTATTATGAATTGTAGCTACACAAATAAACAAGTACATTAATATTGTAAGATTTAAATTCTTAGTGCTACATATTAATACTAGAAACATCCGTTTTCTTATGAAAGGGATTTGATTACTTATGCCCAGCGTAATGGCGCTTGTTGTTTACATCTACGTAAACATAGGCAGAGGCGACAGCTTGAGTTGTAGGTGCCATGCCGAAGCTCAGGATTGACTGATTTTTGGTGACGAATTGTCGACTACATATACCGGTGGACGTACTCACGATCGTGCCGTGTCCATTTTGACGTGTCAGATGTTTAGTCTCGAATCGATTAAGACTGATCAAGACGTCGGCGGATGCTGATTAAGGTTTGTTGATGCGGATGGTGATTAAGGTTAGTTGATGTTTATTCTTGTTTGTGCGGTAATAGATGGTCCGCCACAAAATAATTTATGGGTACACCAGCAACTTTTCCCAATTTTCGATGAAGTTTTCATAAATTCCTATAGCATTTCGGTTAATTGGGGCACCTTTTAATTAGGACGAAACGTAGTAGTACCGATTAATCAGAAACGCATATTTCAGGTTTTACCAGTTTAAACTTAAACAATTTCAATTTAACAACCACTCAACAACGCATGGAATTGTTTGCCAAAATGTTTCCATTTCGCTATAACGGCAAAATATATTTATATTGTTAAAATCACTCTGCAACTCTAAATATTCAGATTTTTTTACATTTTTTAAACACCACATTGGTCAGTACATCTGACCAACGCGCCGCGATTGGATTAAATTCGCACAATTTCGAACGCAAAATATTTATTTCCATTTGCATTTTACGTGCAAACATATAAATTGACTTTAAGCGTGTAAATGTCCAATATGCACGTCGTTTTTACGTTCAAAATGTACACGCCACATTTCAGAGTTGAACCACACCAAATACAATGTAGAATATTGCATATATTTATTCATTTTTTCACTCTCAATAACCATCAACATACCGGATGTTTCAGATAACCTAGACGACTGAATATTGATGTGTACACAAATTAAATAATATTTACCAATAGAAATATGTATCAAATTAAAATTGTATGCTTGTTAAACGTTTAAATTGTCAATTTTGACTTAAATTATTAAAATTTTTGATTTATTTCAGTTTACTGATTTGTAAGGGAGTTCTACCACTATAAAAGAAACAACGATCGTCAGGCGGTGATCAGGCGGTTGGCGCGGATGGTTGATGGACTCGCAAGTGAAGACGAAATCGCAGGTGAAAACGAACTCGTGAAGTTGGACTCGCAGGTGGAGACTGCCGGTGAGGGATTCGATGCCGGACTCGCTGGTGGTGGCTGCTGATGCCGGGCTCTCAGAATGACTGATGAGGGACTCCTGGTGACGGTGGACTGGCTGGTGGCGGCTGCTGATGTCGGAATCTCGAATTTACTGACTATCGTTGGAAATTGGTCGACTATTTGTACCCAGAAAAGAATCAAAAATGGAAGTGTTGACGCGATCATTCCTTTGTTCATCTCAGCGGAAACGCGAGACTTTCGATCTCGCGGAGACGATTTCGATGCCTCAGCATTCGGGATGTTTACGTCACATGTCGGACTCCGGCGGATTGTTATATGTGTATGACTACGATTTGAGGCGGATGTTTATGTGATATACGTTCGTCCTTCGTGTGGGACCACCAGTGACCGCCATAGATTTATTAGCAAATATTGCTTAAAAAAACAATTTTTGGACAGATTTAAATTATCTTTTTTTTACTCGAGCATACAAATTTTCTGTTTGAGATGTGCACGTATGTAATAGGGTATGTATGAGTGAGTAAAAAAACTTGAAACTTAAATATCTCTTAAACTATTTGAGATATTTAGATGATTTCGTCACAAGATTAGTCTGGAAAATAAGATTTATGTCTGACCAAGCCGAACTCCGGGGGACGTTTATACGTGTATGACTAGAATTTGCGGCGGATATTTATGTGAAATATGTTCGTTCTTCGTGCGGGAAGCAGTGACCGCCATAAATTTATTAGCAAATATTGCTTACAATTGGATGAACAATTTTTTGATAGATTTAAATTACCTTTATTAGTTCCTGAGATATTTAGGTTTAAAAAAATTTTACTTGCACATACAAATTTTGTCTTTGAGGTGTGTACGTATATAGTAAGGTAACTCACTCATACATAGTGAGTAAAAAACCTCAAATTAAAAATCTCTTAAACTATTTGAGATATTTAGATGATTTCTTGACAAGATTAGTCTGGAAAATAAGAACAATATTACTCAACTAGAATTTTTGATGAAAATCATAAATATGCTTAATATCTTATTCATTTTCCTCGGTTTCTTTCCCGAAAAATACTACATTTTATTCACTTGGTAAACACATTTAATGAAGATCTATGAATATAAATTGCGAGTAGCAAAATGAATTGTACCATCACCCCTCGTTGCTATTCATAATTTTGAAGAGATGAGGCGTTCGCTTGCGACAATATCCATTGCGTATCGTTTGTGTGTCGCGTAAACACGATTAGCACGCGTCGATTTCGCAACATGTGCGCACTTTTGCGACTCATTCACTCTCGCCTCACCCTGTCGCGAGTGCGTCTCAATTCCGTGTGTAATCAGCTTAATAACGCCCTAGCACCGACACGCTGCGTGATATTTTATTAAATAAATACATTTAGCCTCTATTATGAATTCATCCCGACCAGAGATCCATCGCTTTTAAAATCAACAATGTCGAAGGGGTGCCGATCTTTGTCACCCCACCGCCCCCCTCAACACCGCCGCTTGAAAAACGCCAAACGCCGGCTTAGAATTTTGATATTAGATTATAAAACCGTGGCGTTGAATATACGGTGAATATATTAAACATACGATGGTGTAAATGGTGTAAAGTGTGGCTTGTGAACCTCATTTAAAATCGTATTAAATTCCGTAATATTATATTTTCGAGGGTTGTTTAGAGAGTAACTACATGAATTTCAGAATATACTTGTTTTATTTTGGAATATACTACATTTTTAGTAAAATTACTTTAAAACATTTCATTCAACAGCAATTACTCGAAAAATATTTAATAAAAAAAACCGGTAAAGTGCTAAATCATATTAGGGATATTAAATTGTCGATTTGAGGTGTTGAAATTAATATCTTAGTCGGAAAATATTATCTAGGCGACGAATCTTTTATCAGATTTAAATTATCTTTGTTAGTTTCCGAGATATTCAGGTTTAAAGGTTTTTTACTCGCATTTTACTCGTATACGTACGTAGAATATGGATGAGTGAGTAAAATATCTTTAAACATAAATATCTCCGGAACTATCTGAGATATTTCGATGATCTCTTCGCAAGAATTTCCTACAAAATAATTTTTCATCGTTTTTCGATTTTGCGTAGACGATTGAGAAAATTCTAATAAACCGATTTGCCTAAATTATAGATCATTTTATAGATAATTCTCTAGAATATAACGTCAATTGTTTTTAGAGAAACATATACTTCCATATTTTTTTCGTAATTTTAAGCCGATTATTTTATGCGAGCATGAAATTTATTGTTAATACTGTCTAAAAACTTGTATAAAAACTTTTCAAAAAAGGTTTGGTTTTTCACTTTCGATAATTTTCTACAAAATAAGGAGAATGCTGATTAACTTTAGTTGATTGATGTAAATTGTTATAAATAGTTATAATTGAGGTTATAAAATGTAATTACATTAGTATATTCAAAGAAGAAGTCTACTATGTTTTTTAAACTTGGTAAAAGTTTGAAAAAAAGAGCTACGAGCATAAATTTCGAGTAGCTAAATGAAATAAACTAATTCGGCTCCTTTCTAACCTATATTACATTCAACCGCACATCTGAATCCAGAAATTTAAGCGAAATACATTCAAAACTTGGAAATTAAACACCCAGAAATCCAATGCTTTTCTTTATGAACTCTTGCCTTATCCAAATATTTAATTTCCAATTATGAATTATCAAATATCAACTTTTTGGGGTTACGTAAAAACATGCCATGTTTTAGGTTAGATTAATATTTGTCTCGGGTTGGTTTGTTTTGTATTCCATGCCATTCGATTCCTTTAAAACACATTTATTACTCTTCTAAACTTAATTAACTTTTCATTTATGCTCTAACCCGACTTCAGGAGGTTGAAATTTTAAGATTATTTTAATTAAATTTTAAGGCTTTAGCTCTGCTTTTAAGCAGAACGTCTTATTAAATTCGCAGTCGGTTTACGTGGGATTCATCTTCATCATCGTCAGTGCAACCCTCGACTATTTTTTGAAAAACAAACAGAGCGTGGACGGTTTTGTCACGGCTGCTTGTTGGTAATTTATAGCAGTGTATTGCAGATGGAATAATTCATTAAGCTAAGTGCAGTCGAGCCAGCAGGATGGCCGAAAAATGAATATGGCATTGAAATTGTTGCGAGTAAATTTTGTCGGAATGTGGATTGTGAGATTATTATATCCCAACAAGCTTTAGATGTTAGAGGGATTTTTTTATGAGCGGACGCGTTTAATTTCTGGAATTATGTAAAAATTGTTGCGTTTATAGGTCGTTTTAATTGGAAATAATACTTGTTTTTGAACATTTTAGACGTTTATGGACATTTAACGCAGGCAACCATTTGTTCGCTTATAATAATAAGAATAATCTTATTTATTGCAAAAAAGTAACAATAATTTTATTGATTTATAGACGTTTATATCGATAGCATGTTATTTTCCAGGAATTATTGATATTTAATCGTTTATTGACAAGTGATAAACAGATGTAGGCAACCAAACATTCTTTTCCATTAAAATGTCAAATAATGATGGTATTAGTAATCCTCTAGTTCCTTAGAGGGACCCTATAGTACTTTAATATTGTATTTGCAAATAAAACTAGTTTTGGTAATTTTAAAAATTTACAGACGAATAATGTAGGTAAACAACCAATCATTTATATTAAAATAAAAGTAAAGAGTAGTGATTTTGTTCCTTATAATGTTTTGTAGATGTATAACGTAGGCAACCAATCATTCTATTCTACATAAATAGCAAATACTTGTTTGGGATTCTTATTGATTGATATTCAGATGATTGCTTCACAGGAACTGTCATCAAACTAAGAAAAATACTAATCAATTGTAAATGTTGATGTAAATAACTGTAAATCTCACAATTATCTGGAATATTTCTATTTAAATTTCATCTGTAATTAAAATTTACAAAAAAACTCAAAGACAATACACTGATATTACAAAGCCAAAACATGTTTAGTTAATACGTTCATCATAATACATGTAGACGCAAATCCACATTTCTATGCAATTTTAATGGTAAACTCAAAACAACAACGGTTGCCGTCATCCTTACTGAGTAGACTCTTCACCCGGTATTTGCTTGCCGGGAACCAGCTCTTAATCGTTAAATTATACGCAAAATTGTTCGCCTGACCGGCAACAGTTGGACAATGCGCGGAATGACAACCATCCGTGTCCATGCCCGGCAGTGGCATATCAATATTCATGCTGTTCACCCAGTACAATTGCGTGAACAATTGCTCGGCGGCAAATTGCGGCTCGAAATCGAATTGTAATTCACCGGAGGCGCCCTTGCGAATTTTGCACGGATTCTTCGCTGACACGTTTGGACATGGCGAAAGGCGTACTGCTTTCACATTGCAATTTGCTGATTTATCTCTTCCTAGAAGAAAGAAAAAACAAAGTTGATTTCATTTGGTTGATCAGAGATTAAGGAGGGAACAGGCCAAAAAATGTTTTTTTGTTTTGAAATTGTCTGAATCAGTATGTATTCTATACAATCAATAACTATTCAAAAATATTTTCTCAAAGTTTCAAGTTGATAACAGCAGTATTTTCGAAATTATAACTTATTATAAACTATAATTAAAAATTATAACTAATTATAACTTTGAATGTATTTTTCTAGCATCATCGTTTTTCGATTTTGCGTACACGATTGAGAAAATTTTAATGAACCGATTTGCCTAAATTACATATCATATTTATAGATAATTAAATTCTCTAGAATATGACGTCCATTGTTTTAGAGAAACATTAATTTACATATTTTTTTCGTATTTTTTAGACGATTTTTTTATGCGAGAGATGAAATTTACTTTTAACACTGTCTAAAAACTTGAAATTTAAAATTTTTATTAAAAATACTCGGCGTCATATTCAAGCTAATTTCATAAACTTTTCAAAAAAGGTTTGGTTTTTCGCTTTCGATATAAATTAAGGACGCTCGAGTGTACGCAGCTGGAGAACTTAAAAAAAGGGATATTATACAATTTTATGAGTTTTCCCACTCGCTACTTCGTAAATTCGTAAATTCTGCAACTATCGATTTGAAATTCGCAGGGAATATTCTTGATTAGTTCAGCTGTATATTAAGATTATTTTCAAACGATTTTATGAGCTAGTAAATGAAAGTTTTCCCTCTTAAGGTTAAGTTTCTCATCACAATGAGTGTGGAATTCGCTGAATTTGCTCTGTTTTCGTAGCTGTCGAAGTGTTGCGTTGCGATGTGTCGTAGGAAATTGATATTATTTGACACACCTGGCTAATATGTATGCGTAAGAGGCTGGAAGTACCCAGCGAACATTTTGTACGAATAAAGAAAGAGCAGTTGTTAACCAGAGCTCGAGGTGTAAAGTCAATTCTCCTCACTCTTCCCAGTCTTACGATCACTTAGCGGACTACCCGGGGCTGTTTTCTTCGGGTGTAGTAACACCCTCTGCACTCTGTACAGTGGCGACCGTATCTAACCGCGGAAAAACAAAACCGTACCGCGTACTATTTTCCGATCTAGAACAATGAGTAACGTTGTATGCATGATTAAAGTGCTCTTAAAACGATGCTGTTCAGAATTAACTTGTTAGTATAGTACGTCATCGCGTTGATGATAATAATAGACAGTATAACGCGATAATTGTTTACGATTTAATAGTCCTAACGAGCTGCACTTCCTCTGCCATTGTATTATTTATTGTTGGTATCCAACATCAACCATATTCAACAATAAATGTTACGTAGATCAATAAATATGTTTGAAACATTATTTTGAAATTAGCTCTCTCACTGATATTCAGAAAATAGTTGTTTGTCATTACATAATATTTTTTTTAATCTGACAATGAGTTAAAATAGTTAAAATTCTTTAAGCAACATTAACAATAAGATTCAAAACTAAAGCAATTGCTTTTTTATGAATTTCAATCTGATTCATTGTTATTTCTCCATTTTTTATCGAACTTAATGGGAAAAGTGATAAAAAATGTTATTGTTCACATTTTTTTGTTTGTACTACGATTTTTGTGGGTTTATTTAATTTTAGTAATGTTTTAGAATGCCAAAACATATGAATAGTTAAAAATGTCGATGAATGTCGAAAATGTCCTAAATAAAATATGAATATTTTATGGAAATGTAATTTGAGTTTGTTTTTATGTTTTGAAAGTTACTTTCTATAACAAAAAAATGTACAACCAGAATTTAATGCTATATATTGTTTACGAGAATCTCAAGTTGTCTATAACTACATCATCTACCAGTACTGTTATAATGTAGATCATACCTTAATCCACATTGATGTTTTCAATTACTACTTTATATAGGCATCAACAATCATATTAATCGACATTGTTCTTATAATATATACATTATACAACAAGAGTAGAAAAACATTTATTCGCATACATGTACCAAATGGTGGCTTTTCCGCACGGGGGAACGTGTGGAAACATGCCTTTACCTGTAAACATGCGCCAAAATCGTTAAGAGCTGCCTTCAAAAAGTTACTAATGAATTGCACCAGCGTACGTATTTTTATTCGTTCGTCATGATCTCATATTATTCAGATTTATACATATACAAGACTTCGAAAAAAATACTGGAATGATACTCGCTAATCTTGTGTTTTTAACAGTACAGTGCACAAAATCGTTGTTACCAAACTTGTATCGATATGCATTATTACCACCCATGAAATGATCTCCAATGAAATTTTAATTCAACGATGTGCAAATTTTGGCGGTTATTAATATTTTTCTTTTATCAGTTACGTGAAACTAGGCAGAGAGCGGTTACGTAGTTAAGGTTAAATAAAGTCGATATTTCCAATTGGAAATAATAAAATCGGAATCAATTTAAACAATTCTGCTTAAAACGAAAATTTTAACGCAAACTCTCATAAACTGATAATATGATTAAATGTTAGAATTGAATTGAAGCAAGTTTACTAATAACTTGCTTCAATTCACTAACTGTCGACTAAATAATTATCGAAATCTTAAAATATTCATTCAAATTTGTCTATTGCAAGTAGAAATTTCAGAATAATAAACCAGACTCTTTTAAAAATCATTATTTTCCATTATATCATTGATTAAACGGATACAACGAAATGAATTACAGGAAAATTCAATATTTTTGAAACTATACCAGAAGGTATTAAACCACCAAACTTTAAATTTGATATAAACCACATCAAACTCTACAAATTATATTTATATACATATATAATGAATTATTCAAATGTTATGAGTGTTTCTCGCTTTATTAATGCAAACTCTGCTTTTACAAATAATAAACTAGTTGGCAATTAATTACCATGTATGAAATTATTAATTTAAAGATCTGCCCGAAAGCAAAATTATCGCTGCATATGTGTTTAATTTCTATTAACACACCAATATGGGCTATTGACTGAAATAAACAGTTCCGAAAATAGATATTTCATATTACTACATTTTAATAAATCCTCAATAATTCCACGAATTCATTAACAATCGTATAAAGTTAATTGTAATACCGAGATATATCGGTAAATACTAATAGTATGATTATATACATTAACAATAAATAAAATTAATCTTACCACATTCGGAGAACTCAATATCTTCACCCGTCACAAGATAAACAAGTGTCAACAACACAATGAAACGAAACATGTTGAAAACTCTTCCTAATAATCTGAAAGTTATAGAAAATGATATAACGTATGAATTATCCTTACAACTACTTCTTTTTTGTTTATCTGTATGAATTAAAATTATTAAAAGTTTCTAATTACCTGCGTAGAGTTCAAAAGCCACAACCTTTTATCAGAGAGCAGGTCAGATGAATACCGCTGTGGCAAATCGACGACGCAAATGCTGAATAATCGACGTAAATCGAATTTAACGATTTGGCTAATTGCGAACAGCTCCGTGCGTTGGCAAAGTCGCGCCGCGAATATTGCACATCGTTGTCGTGCTTTTGCGAGTAGCGCGCATACCGAAAACACACAGCGACGCGCAATCTTTTCCCAACCTTCGAACCGCGACCACAAAGCCGCTTATTACTACTGTTTGCTGCTAAGCCCATTATGGATAATACGGATTTTCCATTCGTGCAGGGGCCTGCTTTGATTTCGAACACAGCTGGTTTGGTGCTTTTATGATTTATGAATGCTATAATCACTTGGTGTCTTTGTGATAACAAACAAATTTATATAATGGCAAACAGAACATAGTTGGTCGTTAATATGATTTTAATATGCATTGCAAAGGTCAAATCTAGTTTAAAGTATGTTTTTTAGAGGTTATAGGAAATTTTTACCTTAAATAATAATTTTATATACCACTTTTATTGAAAACTAACAATAACGCATTGTGCACCTTGATCTGTGCACAATGCCTTTCTTTTCGCACGACCCTCTTCACGCCTCTATACACTGGGCACCGTGCGTTTTAACTTCTTTACGCACATCGCCGTGTTTAAAGTTGCTAAAACGCACAGATCCTGTGTGTTGAATGAAGTTTAAACAAAGAGGTTGTAGGTAATTAGTATAATAAGAGTAGTGAAATGCTTAGAACTGTTGTGTTGTCCCGAGTACATTATCCTTCCGTGTTTATTTCCTTGAAAAAATATTGATCAAACAGACTCGGTGCATTTTTGCCTATTTATTCACGCAACAATGCGCAAAGAAGCTAAAACGTACGGTGCTGAGCGCCAAGAAGCAAGCATAAACGCACGGTGTAAAGAAGCCGTGCGTAAAAATAAGCTTTCTTGATCTATGTACTATACATTATTGTTTGTTTTTGGTTGAGGTCCTAGGTAAAGATTTTTTCCGGGGTCGACAATTCGACAGTAGAGAAAATGGGAGATATCTTTCTAGGTTTTAATAGTAATTATATGTTGAAATAATTTATGTTAGGACATTTCCCGAAAAGATAGAAATATATTTACTTAATCATGTCTAGTTAACCTGTCTTAGTTCTTCGTGCTTAAAGAATGATGGGACAACTACATATAGAACCTTTATTGGCATTTCCTTTCTTACAATACTGCCCTCTCCGTAGCCCCAAATCATAACAATTAACATAACAATAAATATGTACAAAACTATAACACAAAATCAAAAAAAAAAGAATACAAAAAATCAACTTCAACACTACTTCGGCCACTACCTCCTCCTCCTTCTCGCTTCAATAAACTTGTCTAGGTATTCCACTCCTTCTCCCAATTCCTTCAGCTATTCTTCCACTGTCCTCCTTCCTATCCCTCCCGTCCTAGACCATTCCTCCTTGACTTCTGTACACTCCCTAGCCAGGTGCTCTCAAGTGTCGATTCCCTTTTCACATAGTACGCATGCTGTATATTCGGGCCCCATCCACACTTTCCGGCTCCTCTCCTCTGAACCAACATCTCCCCCTTGCCAGCGTGACCTTATCCTTCCTGGGCATTTTCGTCGAAGCAAAGTACTCCGGTCTTCTCCCTAGCCCTTGCACCCTCTGGAAAGTACGTGCTCTCCCGGATTTTCGCCTGCCTCCCTTGCTCCTCCACTCCTCTTCCTCTCCCTCGCACCATCCCCTCGACCGAACTCCCCTCCTCCCACAACAACCGCACCACCACCTCTGTGATGCCCACAGACTCGAACGCTCCCCTTCTCCGCGCTGCCCACACATTGGCCCCACTGCTCGCACACCACACCACATTCCTAACCAGCCTTTCCCACCCCATTCGCACCAATCTCTCCTCATACCTCACCACTCTCGCAAACGCATCCCACGTAATACTCAACCTCCCTGCCTCCTGAAGCACTACATACCCCGGAGTTGACCTCTCCAGCCCCATTAGGTCCTTCAGAAACCAGGTCTGTTCGCGCTCCAGAAGCTCCCATTCATCCATACCCCACACCTCCACGCCATACATTAGTATCGGATAACTATAATGGGGTGTTTGTTGAATGGTTCGGTTCTGTGCATATTAGTCATAGTCGTTCCCCGGACTATTCAATTTTAGAAGACAGGTTTTACATGCTTTTCATATATCCGTCTTTAGGCTACGAGCTTTTAGTCTGACCAATCTATTAATAGGTTGTTCCTTAAAGTAGGTTAATCACCTTATAAATACATTGGTCAGACAAGGCTACTCGAGCGCAAACAGTATATTATGCACTGACAGAGTGCTACGTGCAACGTTTGTACGTAATATGGAGTTTACTGCACTAGTTACTCAATATACCAATTTTCATGTTTCCACACTCTGCATTTTAAACATATTTCACTTTATTTTTCTAAGAAATTAAGAAAGATTGTAAGAAAAATTCAAATATATTTATTGCTCTGCATTAAATTGTACTACCCATCCATTATTTTGAGGTTACAAAAGTACTCCCCATTCCCACCTTAACTCTCTAATAACTTAATCTTAAACGTTTATTTGAGAATCTTAATTTTAAAGATGAAACAACACTGTTGGTGCAAATAATCAGCACCCCTCAAAACCCACTTGACGTCATACGTGCTAGGTGGGAAGAAACTTGCAATTTTCAAGTCGTACGTATAGGTTTGTTCCACACCTGAAGTGGACGGGCAGGTGGTGGTCTTACACGCGTTATTCTCCATGCCAGCGAGTGGAAGATCCATGAATCCATTAGGCCAGTACATTTGCGCAAACATTGACTCAGTAACAAAGTCTTAAAAAGATCCATTATACATCTTAAAACAAAATTTGTAGAATTTTTAAATAACTCACCAGGTGTAAAATCAATTTCTAGAGAAGCAGTCTTTCCTTTCTTGAATTTACAAGGTTGTGGTGGCTCCTTGAGGGCCTCCTTACAAGGAGACACTTTTACTGAGTTGATTGTGCACTGCTGAACCTCTATTGGACCTAAAATTTTTGGTTAAATCAGGTTAATTTAGGTGCATTTGGTTTCAGGATAATTTAGAATTGATTCTGATTAAATTAGGTTCATTTAAGGAAATCTAGGTTATGCTGAAGGGTTTAGGTTAAAGTAACTTACTACACGGATGTATAGTGACGTCCTCTCCGTAAGTTTGACACAAAATGGCCGCCAAAAAAGAAGAGTACAGGATAAACTTCATTTTTGTGGTATAATGCACGGAACGTTGACAAGTAACAACTAGAAAGAATTCTGGCTCGTTTACGAGTGTCCGTGGAGACTGAAACCTGAGTATCGGGACGTATGCATGGGATTATTTGCTTGTCCGCGATTAGAGTACACAACAAAGACGTATAGGATTGGGTCAAATGTCACCAGCGCGACGGCGATTAGATAAGTAAATATGGCGTCGTCTTACCACCTCATTTGCTGAGCTAGTCTTCTTATCTCTGCGAAACTATGAATTTAGCAGTGATAATGAAATAATTTCACTTATTACGAGAAGATTACTAAAATCATCAATAGGTTAATTATAATATTTTCTAAAATAGACAAAAAAAAATTTTTTATTATTTGTCTTCGGTCCGGAGACCTGGCCATCGACCTTCACTGGTCCTTCAGCCTGGTTACATATGTTTATTGTGTTTGTACATATTTACAAGTTATTGAGATTTCTTGGTTTTGTAAATTTTTATGTTGTTAATATTATTATTGTGATGTTGTGGCTTCTTGTTGTGTGTGAGTGGAGTCTTGTTGTGTGTGCGTGTGTTGTATTTTTGTGAGTTGCGCATTGCGATTGTTGAGTTGTGCCTTTTGTTGTCGGTGTGGATTAATATTGTGATTTTAAGAGTGTGTGAATTTGTAATGTGAATTAATAAATTGATTTTAGTGTGAATTTATTATTAAAATAAATTTATTATTAAATAGTGGGGTGCCCACCGCGGGGACTCGAACCCGTCCGACTGCGTGGTAGACCGAAACCTTACCAACTAACTGTGAGCTGCCCAGGTGGGCTAGACAAAAATATTTTATAAAGTCTTTAAAAAAATTATCTCATTGACTTGCTATGTTGACTCTTTTGAGAAAATCTTCGCAAGTTCTGGCAGATCATAGATTTTTGAGGGAATTATAAGGTTAAAGTCGTTTATTCTAGGAAAATTATGGAAATACATCCTACACGATGATATGAAACTTGGTAGGTCTAAACTATTTAATCAGTAATTTCCTTAAAGTATTAACAATTTGTAGGTTATGAAATCTGCTCAAGTTTTGAAGATATTCCTGATCAAATTTTATGGTAAATTTGTTTGATTTTATAATATTTTATAAAATAAATATGATTTATTACGAATAATGGTCAATATCAAGTTGATGTGAAGTTTTGTAGGCCCTAAATTAGGTTTAGTTTGTATTTTTGTCCAAAATATTAAAACCGAAATAACCTCAAAAAAACTAAAGCTATAGACTTACCACATTTGACTTTTCTGACAAATTGATAACGATCTCATTACAATTAAGTCGACGAATTGTTTTATACCACTAAAGACGAATTTACATACTGATAAAAATATTTTGCAAACATTTATGTTGTATACTTTTTATAAAAGATAAATATACACTTCATTTCATTTCCTAACTTTTGCGTAGTTAATAATAATAGCGACATATATTTACATATTTATAGCTTAAAAAATAAGGAATTTATGACTTATATTAATTAATTGTAACAAGATTTGTTTTACCGAACAAATATTTCTTTAACGTATTAACGACGATTTAACTACTTAATTACTTTCGATTTTATATTAAAACAACATTGCTCTTCGTCAGGTGAGTCTCCATTAAGGAGGAATTTAACCTCAAAAGTACCCAGTGGATAGGACTTTTCAATGTTGAGGTTATACCTGTAGGTTTGCACCTGATCGATAACGGTTGGACACGATGTCGTTTTACAGGCATTGCGCTCCATATTCGGCATCGGTACATCGAGGATTCCATTAACCCAATACAACTGCGCTGTGAGGTTAGTCGAAGCGAAGCCTGTAAAGTGTAGGTTATGTTAGACTCATGTAGGTTTCAAACAAGACGTGTGTCATGCGTACGTGCAAGCCGTGATCCGGATAGTTTCTATGACTTCTAGGCGCATGCGATGTGATGTGTCCTACTTACTAGGCACGAAATCCACTTCAAATTCGGGGGTTGTCCCTTTCTTCACCTTGCATGCTCCCGGGGGTGTTTTCAGGGCTTCTTTGCATGGTGTTGCACGTACTTCTTTGATCATGCATTTTTTGTTCTCACCTGGGGCTGTCGAATACAGAATATAACTTTACAGAATATATAACCACAAATCATTTGAGTTAGTCTTATTTAACCTAAAAAGGTGTTAAAACTTAATTCATAAGACTTACAAACTGTAAATTTGTAAATTAATATCAATTAAACTAAATTTGTTGTAAAATCATCAATAAGTTAATTACAATATTTTCCAAAATACAAAAATATTTTATAGTCTTTCAAAACATTATCTCATTGACTTGCTATGTTAACTCTTTTGAGAGAATCTTCGGAATTTTTCGAGGATCAGAGATTTTTGATGTCATTGTAAGGTTAAAGTTGTTTTTTCTAGGAAAATTGATGAACTACATTCGGTTTAATGCTGATAATAGTCAAATTTGAATCCTAGACGATGATATAGAAACTTGTAATAATGGGCAGTATCAAGTTGATGTGAAGTTTTGTAGACCCTAAATTACTTCTTTGATCATTAATTTTTTGTTCTCACCTGGACTTGTCGAATACAGAATATAACTTTGAAGAATATATAACCCTAAATCATTTAAGTTAGTCTTATTTAACCTAAAAAAGTGTTAAAACTTAATTCATAAGACTTACAAACTGTAAATTTGTAAATTAATATCAATTAAATTAAATTTGTTGTAGAATTTAGCCTGAATTTCGCCTATTTTCAAAGAAAAATAAGAAATACACGGTAAATATTGAAATAACCCTACAAATATGATTAACATAACCTACTAAAGTCTAAAATACTACAAAATAACTTACCGCACTCAAATTTAGGGACTATTTCACCCAAAACAGCCGAAAACAAAGTCAGGACACAAAAACAAAATACGACGAAACGAATCATCTTTCTCAAAATGTCCCACGGTCAACCAAACCAGATTGTGAGTTTCTGAGAGTAGAATACAACACTAACAAACTTTGTTGCAAAACGCACAGTATTTAATGTCGTCGTGACAAATGATAACGACATTCTTATGTAAGCAATTGATCATTTTTACTTTTATTTTATGAATTCAGTATACAAGATAATGCAGTAATTACTGCATTATCTTAGCGTTTTGCTGAAATCAGTATGGATTCGGTGCATCAGCATGCCGAAAACACTCACAAGATCGCTGAGTAAACATGTACTCAAGAGAAATTGAGATTGTGCGTATCCATTATTGAATGATGTTCCATTAATAATAAGTGTGTGTAAACATGAAGTGAGTTTATGTGTACTCAAATTAGGGAATTTAAACGATTTGAACTTTAGTGTTGATAAAAATGATTCATTCTAGTCAATCTAGGGTATTCGTTCTTTCCTATTATTATCTTATCATGTTTTTTACTATCGAATAGGGTACCTACTAATACTTGTTTGAATTATGCGTTTGGTTTTTTAAAATTGAGTATATCATAAATAACAATTGGTATTAACTAGTATCAAAAGCCAGACAGTGCCAAACATACTATGGCTTCTTATCCTGCATGGAACACGAGGCATGTCAAGGGTACCCGATAATTCCGGGTTACTTGATTTTCCGCTTTGTCAGTTTTGTGTTTCAAGCGTTTATCTCGAATTTTCGTAAAACTTTCGGTTTCTATACAAGAATCAGTTGATCTTGAAAGTAACGGGTTCCGATACCAGTATCGACGCGGTTGCTCTTTTTCTTGAACCGGAATCCACGCGAGTGCGCCTCACTATTTCTTGGTTCTGTTTCAAACGCGAAATCGACGCAAGTGCGCCCCACTATTTCTTGGTTCTGTTTTCAAACCCGAAATCGAAGCGAGTGCGACCCATTGCTTGGTTCTAAAGATTCTGTTTTCAAAACCGAAATCAACGTGAGAGCTTGTTGATACTTGACACTAAAACAACAGTGATTCCCGCGATTGCAGTCCATAGGCACGCATCACCTCGTGTTTTAATATGTTTATTTGTGGTACGAACGAACGATACCTCCAATCTTTCTTCACTGTAACGCTGTAAACGAGTTTTTGTTCGGATTTTAAACACGGACTTTCACAGACAAAACCGTAACAGAATAAACTCGCAGATTGACAAATCTCGGAGACTCGGGTTTCCCTATTTTTTGACAAGCCTATGGAGCACACAACGCCTGGGAATTCTGAGAGTTGCACTATGCGAAATGCCGAGATTTCATGTGCATTAACGATCCTTGTTGGGAACATGTAATTAGTCCTAAAACCCATATTCAAATGGCGCTCCTGTGGAATTTCAATTCAGTCGATATTGATTACACCGACATTTTCCAGACGATATATTTCAATATCGATATATTGAAAAATTGGAAATATCGATTTCGACAAATATTGATATTTCATCATCGTCTAACATGCCTACTCGAATAACTGAGCGGCAAGATGATGACCTTCAAAAAAGCATGCATGGCGGTGGTCTTTATTGTGTGAAAGTGAAACAGAAGGAATGCACCCCAGACAAATGGATTAAGACACATGCAGTTATGATATTTGTGTATCTTTGACTGCCTAGGTTAAATTTCATTTTATTCAGAATTTCTTATATTAACGGCATCTATAGTTATTCCCGTTATCCTCAGTGTGTACATGATGGAATTGTTGTACTAACTGGAATAGCAGAACCGTTAAATGTGGATATTATGGCCACTGTTACCGCACAAAAATTGTGTACGTGCGTGGTAGTACACTTCGAAGAAATGCTTCGGTAGCGGTGCCAAGGAGTATCAATCCATTTCTTGGGTAGAGCTAAATGCATTATTAAAGTAGCAGCCCCCTTTCCAATGGGCCACTTGCTCCGGATCTAGCCCACTCTCACTTGTTCCTTTACTCATTCCATTCTCAGATGCTCAGCTCCACGCCTGCCTTATACACAATACCCGATACTTATAGGTGGAACCATCTATGCGTTAATAGAATAAACATATGAATATATCTGCAGTAATATATTGAAAATTCAAATTCACAAAAATAAAACTAATCCAAATCTTCAGGTCGCACTGGATGTGTTAAAGGAATAACTGACTTTTTATGGACATCCCAGGCACAAGCTTTCCTCATATCTAAAACAATAATTACATTGTTAAACTTAAAAAATATTAACAAAATCAAACATTACCATAGGCATCTTCATCAGGATCTCCAGAATAATACTCCAATACAGTGCGGTACACAATATACCCGAGATTTTTATACATATTAATAGCAACCTTGTTACTGACTCGTACGAAAAGATCAACAAAGTAAGCATTCTTCTTTTCACTGACTTCCTCCAAGAAATTCATGAGAGATGCAGCGAGGCCCAATCTGCGAAAATCCGGAGCAACTGTGAGTGCTGTAACATGCCCATGCCAGTTCTCTCCATGTCCTTCTGCTTTTCCCATGATGTAGCCCATTATTTCACCGCTGGGCGATTCAGCAACTTGGAAATACTCTGGCCAGTGAGCCAAATATTGCATGTAGAAAGACAATCCGTAGGTTTCAGTCAATGGATCAAGATTACTATAAATATATCAATAATAATAATCAGAGAAATGCTAAGTTTCGGAGAATGTACTTACACATTATTGAATTTATACATATCATCGCACGTAAATGGCCGTAGGGTAGTCATTTTAAGATGTTTCTTGTGAATAGTATTTTGTATTTTGATGAAATTTCGAGGACTTGAGATGAATGTAAATGAAACCTCAAATTGTGGGTAAATACAATATGTTTATTTATGCAACCCAACATACATCAGAGTGAAAATTGTAATCTCAAAACATATTTTTAAAATATACATTACGATCAGTATACATGATTGGTAATAGGAATACAACTTCTGTTTTTATGAAATGGTTCAGTGTTAATTGAAAATTTAATTGATATTGTTAATTGTTTTTTATTAATTAAAAAATTAACAGCCATTATTTATCTGTATAATATGCAACTCAAAATACACGAAACATATTTCAAAATTTTGAAGATATCCTGATTTTATAAAGACAATATCTGAATATAACTTTTGTTTTTGTTATATACTTAATGTCAATCGTAAATTATTGTTTAAAACTTTCTAATAGATTGATTGCCTTGATCTTGGCAAGGTGTATTTGGCAAACGCAGCTGTTTTTTGACATTCCCCATTTCAGCTGTCACGCTGTCACGGAGCACAACACGAAAACACTGCTAGAGTCGAGGCGGAAAATTCACCGAGTGCAGCGAGCGTGCGACTGAAAAAAGGGGAGCATATTTGGCGAGGGACGTCGCCGGTGTCCGAGTGTGTAGAATGCGGCGCACCGTTCGGCTCTGGTGCAACATGGAATCGTAGCGGGTGGTTCGTTGAAATTCCAGTGTTCAGGCGGTTGTCGCTGTTGCTAGCGCGCCAAAACAACACGCAATTTGCGATTTTGTACATAGATATTTATAGCCCAAGTGCGTAAATTCAGCTGCACAATGGACATTTCGAATGGCAGCGATGGAGGTGATGGCGACTCGGTGAAACCCTCCTCATCAGGCAGCACGCATCAACAGTTTCAAGTGGAGGATGCCGTCGACGATGTCGACGTCGAGCGCACACATGTCGAATCGGCGAAGCGCTGCAAAATGTGCGTTGAAGCATTACTGGACGCCTTCGTCGATCTAGCCAGCAATGCCAATGATGCCTCGGAAGCTGGCACCAGTTCCGAAGGGAATTCCAGCGAGAGAAATGCGAAAAACACGAATGAGATCAATACAAACGAAAACTGCAAACCGTCGAGATATGTTGTGAAAGATTGGCAAGTATTATCTGCAAATGAATCCCTCGATAGCGATGATGATCCGGATCCACAACCTGAAGCCACCACACCCGACAATAACATCGAGGATGTTTTACGAAATTCGAACCTATCGTCAAACTCTTCAAACATTGAAGCACTCCCTCCACAAGAAGAACCGAGACCTTCGTCCACCTCCAACGAAGAGGAGGAGGAGGACGAAGATGATGATGAAGACGATGATGATGACTTTTCACTTTTCGATAATCCAATGAGTTTTGCCAACTTTATGGAGGGCGAATCCGATGGTGAGGGTGAGAAACCGTTGGTGTTGCAGAAAGCTCGGCCGAAACCCAACTGGTTTATTATACCAGAGATGATGAAACGACAATTTGGCACTAGTGCCAATCGACAGTCATCTATACAATTTCAACAAAGGTGTTACGGCTCTCTGCATTGCGTTGAACGACTGGAATTGATGTACAAGTTGGAGAAACATTCAGGCTGTGTAAATTCAATCAACTTTCATCCGAATGGCAAATGGTTGGCCAGTGGATCCGATGATTTAAACATTGTTGTCTGGGATTGGAAACTGGGCAATCCTCTACTGTCATTCGAATCGAAACACAAGAGCAATGTGTTTCAAAGCAAGTTTCTGCCTTTGAATGGTGATGATATGCATATTGTTTCTTGTGCTAGAGATGGACAAGTAAGTTTTTTGCCTCTTTGTTTATGTTTGTTTAGTGTTAAAATACTGAAATATAGTAATTAATCATACTTAACCTCAGCAGGAATCGGATAAACCCGATACGTTACAAATTCCGGAGTCCCGATGTGTTTAAACACACTTTTTAGTTTTAATTTAGTGTTAATAGTTTTAACACTTATTTCTCCTATAATTTACCGAAACATTCTCAAAATGGCAGAAATCACATGTTAACTTTCAAATCGCTGAAGATTTCAATGTCCTGATGTGTTTAAACACATGTTTTTAAACAAAGTCTCTTTTTTATGTTTGTTTACTGTTAAAATACTGAAACATAGTAATTAATCATACTTAACCTCAACAGGAATAGGATAAACTCGAATCGTTAAAAATTCCGCTGTCCCGATGTGTTTAAACACACTTTTTAGTCAAAATGAGTTGTTTGAGCACACTTAAACACGTATTTATCCTATAATTTACCGAAATATTCTCAAAATGGCAGAAATCACATGTTAAGTTTCAAATCGCTGAAGATTTCGATGACCCGATGTGTTCAAACACATTATTTTAAATAAAATTAATTGTTGAAACACATACTTCTCTTAAATCTTAGTGAAACTCTCGCTAAATTACCATAACCTTTACAAACTATTAATTAATGATCTCCCGATGTGTTTAAACGCAATTTGCAACAAAAATATGTCTTTTAAACATTATATAATTACCAAGTATCTTTTTCTAGGTACGTCTGGCTCAAGTATCTGCTCAGGAAGGCTTTCGCAGCTCGCGCAAACTCGGTTCACATAAAGGACCAAGCCATAAGTTAACTGTCCTTCCCGATCAACCACAAGTTGTCATCTCGGTTGGCGAAGATGGTGTTGTAATGCGTCATGATTTGCGAAAACCAAAGTCGGAAAAGTAAGTATACTTATACAATTACGTTAAAACAATACGATATCATGACAATATCAGAGCAAAATCATTTTAAAACCATTTTTGGTAACAAAAACATTAAAATATTTGCATTACTTTTCAGACTACATTTGGTCCAACCGACACCATTCGAAATCGTCGCATTGTACAGCATCAGCAGTAATCCACTGAATAGCAATGAATATTGCGTTGCTGGCCGAGATTATCGCGTGAGAACGTATGACGTGCGTAAATCTGATAAAGAATTGGCTTTATATTTTCCTTTCGAAGTAAGTCTTTCATCTTCTTATACTTGTTGATATTTGATGAGAAATTTGTTTAATGATTGATTTTTCTAAATTTAGACAGTCGGCGATGTACAGAAACACCTTCACGTCACCTGCGCCGTGTACAATCACAACGGATCGGAGATATTGGCATCGTATAATGATGAAGATATCTACCTATTCGACGTGAATGGCAAGAAGGGTTCACATGTGCACTCCTATCAGGGCCATCGCAACGGTGCCACCATCAAGGGAGTCAATTTCTTTGGTCCCAAATCCGAGTTTGTCATTAGTGGTTCGGATTGTGGGCATGTGTTCTTTTGGGAAAAGGATTCCGAAGCGATTGTGCAGTTTTTGCTTGCGGATGATAGTGGCGTTGTAAGTATTTTTATGTTTTACCAGGAAACTGTCTCAATTGTCCGACACGAAATTGATTAAAACGTTTTGTGCATGTAGTATAAATATATAGAAATAATTTGTGTTAACTAGAAGTAAATGGTAGATCAAGGTGTTGAAATTGTTGACCTTCTCGAGTCCTTTGCCAAAAATTCAAAATTGGAACAAATTCAGTGAGCTTTATATTTTTTAGTTTTGCTAAAAGTTTAAGTTATTAATACAAATTAAATATATACTAACCTCAAAGAAATGAATAGAAGCATTTTAAACATAGTATAACCTCAAAATATACAAATATAATTAAATATGTATAACATTCTTAGGTTAATTGTTTGGAGCCACACCCACAACTGCCATTCCTATGCACCAGCGGTCTCGACAGCGACATAAAGGTATGGGTGCCGTCGTACGAAGAGGACCCAAAACTGGCGGATCTCGCGCACACCGTGCAATTGAACCTCGCCGAACGCTCTCAATGGTCATCGGAGTCGTCCTCGGAGGTGGAGAACGCGCGCATCCTCTGGATGCTCTGGCGGCAATTCAACACCACCGAACGCGTAGGGACTTCATAAATTTTCTAACTGATTACATACATGATCACATACACACAAATCTCTCTATACAGCGCGTTTTACGCAGTTTAAATGAAAATAGTTTAATGCTCTAATTGTCTCTTCATTCAATGGAGTATTCTAGTACGGGCTCTAAAATATTGTCCGTACCTGCTCATCCGTTCGTGTATGTTTGTGTATATAATGTGCGTTTGTTTGGTTGTATCGCATGTGGTTTTGTCCTTGTTTGCAGACGTTACGCGAGGCGTTGAATCAACCGGCTTCGGCGTTGGTAGACGTCGCCAGCTTCAGCAGCTCGGCGGCGTCCAACTCGTCCTCGTCGTCGTCCTCATCCAGCGACTACACGTCCTCGGCGTCGGAGAACGACAGTGATGACCATTTGGACGAAGGACCTGATGGCTGCGCCACCTCGTAAACGTCACCAAGTCCCAACGACGTACCGCCATCTATCGGCAAGTAGGGATATGCGGCGTGGTACCTGTTTGCGGACATTTTTACAGGTGCAAAATATACATAAACTTGTAGACGTGTCAATCCGACCGAATTGTGTTACGGCGTTTGCGATTTAATTAAGCGGAGGCGATATATGACAGAGTGGGGTTATTTATGTTAATTATGTGCGACTGTGAAATATGGAGTGTTTCTAAATATATATTCGATATATTTTTCGTTAACTCTGGGAGGGTCGGAGGAGCGGTTGTAAAATCGTTTTTTTAGGGAGAGACATGTTTGTTCCAGGCGTTGCGAATAGCATCGTAACCACGATATTGTTTAATTATATGTTTGTTTCATAATATAACAAGCGTTTTGATATATGATTTATGTTTTGGCAGATTTGGTTACATTTTAGGTTCAAAAATGACAGAATTGTCCTCATAATCTGGACATAATATTAGTTATATAACAAAATATAACCTAAAAATCATTTTCGGTTATTAATAAAACATTTTTAAATTGAAAGACAGATGGCACTGCAATGATAATAAAATTATTGGTAGTAGTAGTAGAGATATACATAAATAATTGAACAACTCCGGGTTGATGGGTGGATTAGGTCTGAAAATAGCAGTGTTATCCTCATAATTTGGCCAAAAAAACATTACATAGCTTAACTTAACCTAACGGATTTTTGTTAAAAGTATTAGTTCTGACATTGAACAAAAAAACATACCAGCATATATCTTTGCAAGATTATATTTCATGGACAATTACATTTAACCTTAAAACTCAAATACATAACCTCACACTACCTATAAACATTTAATCTTTGAAAAAGAACATTAAACAATCTTATAACTCATCTTTATAAGATGAGAATGATCTCAAAATTCAAGAAAACCTAATATATACCGATAGTCTGAGCTAAACCCGAATAAATAGTCAACGTAACACCCCCGGTGACGAGGGTAATAAACGCCTTTATCAGCAACATCATCCATGGTCCAACAATCAATAATTTAGCAAGAATATCCAAAGCCAGCATCTTATAGGCGGTAAAAACTAACAAAGCCGTCACAATTGGCTTCAAACTATTAGCTAGATCATGCCTAGACCACAACCAAATCAATGTAGCTGATGCAATGTGTTGAATCAACATAATATTCGAATCGAAGCATTTCTGAATGTATTTCCAGTCGAATTCAGCACCACGTGCGCCAACCCACAGAAGGAGTGCTCTTGAAAGGATAACTTCCGCAGTAGCCCAGCCAATTCCAGCTGTTAGAACTTTACTATGTCCTTTACCAGGAATTCCCGAGAGAACAAAATACAGGCCAACAAGATCAGCAATATCTACGGTAGCTTTCATAAATTCCTAAAAATGATTTTGTAGGCTTGATTTTAAAATAAAATGGTGGGCTTACTTACTCCAAGAATATTACTGCCTAAATCTGTGTCACCGTCAGGGAAAAATGTTGCCAAAATCAGCATTTTGCATAGCTGAGTGAACATGTAGATCATGCCAGCGTGTATACATTTCCAAAATGCTCCATATTCCGACCTAAAACAAGATTAATAAATCATAAGACAATTGTAAATAAATTACTACACATTTTTTAATATATCTAATAAAACTTGCGTATTTTGGTTACTTACAGCCCAGAATACTTGTATGTGAGATAATAAGGGACGTAGATTAATGCTACACAATTTCCAAAGTGATATAAAGTCATTTTAATTTAGAATTCTTGAAAATAATGCTGATAATATTAATTAAATAAAGCACTATTTGTAGCAAGACTATCAGGATGACTAGCTGTCAAAATGAATTATAGGTTATGTTCATTCAAATTTTTATCTGAAAAACTTCAAAAACACTAAAACTACTCTTTTTAACACTAAAATAGCTGCTTAAACTACTCTAAATTTATTGTACGACACATTGAAATGTATTTTATTGTAAATTTGTAGGTTTGAACGGGTTATTTAAACTTTCTTTCCGAAATTTTAAATTTTGTGCTCTCGAAATAGTCTCGTAAATCCTATGTGAGGGCGCCACAAGGCGGCCACGTAAGATTGACAGCAGTCTGACCGATGTGTCAAGCGATCGTGAAGTTCGCCAAACACATTGACTACATTCATTAAATAATTATGTTCTAGTGAATAATTATAAGTGCATTGCTACAGGCTCAAAAGGCAAGTACCCCAACGCATTGAACAACACACCCAAAGCGCGTGTGCGAATATAAACCACCAACGAAAACCTCAGCAACGTTTCATCCCCTGGGACTCATAGGTTCAAAGGTCTCAATAAATTGCTCATTATTTCGGTGATAATCGGTGATATCTCATCATTTTGCTACACCTAGACATAATTTACAACATCCCCGTGGTGTGTACGCCACCCGTGCTTCGGAAACGACGCGTAAGTCATTCATTTTACGCCCAGAAATTATTGTTTTTTGATGGTTTTGTTGGAGATGAATCAGCTATTTGTGGTGGATACTACTTAAACTTTCGGACGTAATTACTGTGCTGTTTCGCCTTGGACCCTAGGACATGTAGATTTCAATGGTTTAGATGTATATCAACGTTTGGTAGAGGTTTTGGTGACATATTGTTGCAAAAATTAAGAATAACAATAGATAAAAGTTGATTAGTTGCAACTCGAAAAAAGTTTAATCACGCCAATATGTTGTATAATTTCATTGAGGACTAAGGAATGTAAGTAGAAATTAAGAAATTGCATTTAGGAATATACCAGTTCAATATATCAGTGAATATATAGTGTGGGTATAAATATTTCCTTATGTGTTGGCAATTTACTTGCTTTCGCAGAAGATAATGAAAAATCAACAGGAGATAGCTAGTGTCGTATACTGACTGCTACGGCTGAAAGTTATGTTATTGTGTACTTTATTATGCGAGCGAACTGTAAACGTCGGCATCGGCATAGGAATGTTATTAGCATTGTGTAAAATTGTAAGTGTTCAATGTTGTTTCTTTGATTTGCAGTTTGCAAATACTTAGAACCTCATTTGCCCGGCCAAAAAAGTAATCAAATATTATGGAAATAGTCTTAATCATTTGTTAACTTATTAAGAATATTTCCTGAAAATTTCAAATCGATATCTTTGGTATTTTTGAAGTTATAGGTCATAGAGCTCAAAAATATATAGTGTTTAGCCAACTTTAAACGTGTTTTTCTCGCAACATTGTTTTTCGATTTTGCGTACACGATTAAAATAATTCTATCGAACCAATTTGGCTCAATGATGGCTTATTTTATAGATAATTAAATTCTCTATAATTTGACGTTAATTGTTTTTTGGAAAAATGTTAATTAACATATTTTTTGTGTTTTGATGTCGGCATTCTATGGGATTAATGCTTTTTCATTTACGGTCTTTTTTCATTTGTAGCTTTTTCATTTACAGTCTTTTTTCATTTGTAGCTTTTTCATTTAGAGTTTTTAATGTGAAAAAAAACACTGGGCTTATGAATGATGCGTTTAATTGTTATCAAAAAGTCAAAGCGTTTTGAGTTATGCTTCTTGAAGAAAAATGGAAAAACAAACATTTTTTGACTAGATAAATGAGGTTCCTCCCTGTAAACATGTATTCTTTAGGTTTATGATGAATTCTAAACATATTTTTAGATTGGTAGGGTTCGTGAGGCTATATATAAGTTTTAGGGAAGCTAAAATGTATATTTAAACACAAGAGACGACTTTTAATGTCGTTTGTCATGCGGGTTCTTTAATAGTCTTCATAAGTCTAGTCTCGTAGCATCATAGAGATATTCAATGTGAGGTTTTATTAGTCATCCGTAAAATTTATGTGGCAGAAGAAACTTTAAGTAATCTTGTATCATGCTGATTTATTCAGAAATATGTTTCATGTATCATTACGTTCTTTTAAGTACGTTTTGTTCCGATTAAGAAGTATCCTAAATATCGAATGATTCAGTCATTGGAGATTGGTAAAACATTATATAATGAAAAAAACTATGTTATTGAATCATATTTCCTTGCAGAAACTTGAAAACAATGGTTCGCTGTTATCAATTCTAAAACAATCATTTAACTTAATTTTCTTATGTACTCTTAGTACTTATCATAAGTATTCCTCATAATTGTAGTCACAGGGCGCCTAAGAGATACTTAATGAAAGGTTATATTCTGTTATGTCCTTCATTAAATTCAAATAGATAAAAAATTGAAGGTTAAAATATTCATATACATATATTGTTTGTTTAAACAGCCCGAGCTTTAGTTGTGAGTTTTAGGTAGAATAGATTACGTCAATTAGAATAGGGTTATGTTAATTTATGATAGTATTACTACTTCTATGATATTTGCATTCAATGCCATTGAAATGGTATGTTTCATGTTGATTTTACTAAATTTTTGTTTAGAAGAATGTATGCGAGAGGTTTTTGCTATCCATTTTTGAAAAATGTGGTTTTTAAACATTATTCAGGGTGATATTAATATAAAATATAAATATTAAAATACAAATATAATACTGATAATAAAAAAATGTCAAAAAGCAGAAGATGTTGGTTTAGGTAGAGGGATGTTACACCGGCGGCTTCGTTTCGTCGAGCTTCGAATTTCGAAGCCCGATGCGTTCACCCAGCGAGCGCGCTTCGGCTTCGCATTTCGGTGGCATCCCACCCGTCGGTTTTGGTGCGCCCTTGTGTTTATATCGGTTGTCGTTAGAAAGCTTCGTTATCTCTACGACGCTTGTACAAATTTGTGAAGCCCGACCAGTTTAATTACCCTGGTTTTGAGCAAACTAACAACACTAACTATCTCTTTTTAACTACATTTGTTTGACAAGGGTAGGCATAGCAGCCCGAAGCCGTAGTAGCCGGTGTGAACGACGCCTTACATTTATTCTGCATTTTGTGTATTTATTCTTCGTTTTGAAAATGTAAGGTTTGAAAAACTGATTTTGAAGCATTGAATTAGCAAGTATTGATAAAACATGTCAAAAAAGAGAATACTTTTGAAATTATATTTATTTTTCGATTTATGGTTAGAATTTATTTATATTGTGGGTGAGATTAGTGTTAGGCCCGTAGCAGAAATATAGCTGAGGCTATATTCTGTGAGCTCAAAAGTGACCTTGTCGTACACACGTACATCGGTGACAACTGTTATGCCGTTTGTAAGACAGCGGAGTGCAGGGATGAATCACGAAGTGGACAGTGCGGGATCCATGTA